>PVJI01008075.1:0-73390 GCA_004026765.1 Micronycteris hirsuta
ATGAAATCAAACAAATCAAAACAAACATAGATCTTCTGCTTGTAAGCCCCATTTCTGCTAAATCCTTCATCGTAAATTAGCCACTCCAAGACTAAACTCATTTTACCTCCGGGATTTGGCAAACCCAGTTATTATGTGTTGTCTCTCAGCTCCACTCCTGCCCCCTACTGACTGTTCTTGGTTGCTAGGGCTGGCCCTCTGCAGACTGAATTTCACACACTCCTTTATCCTCTGACATTTTGCTCAGTTTGGCCAATGCAAGCACAGAGTGTGGATGAAATGTGTTAGATGGGAAGAGGCTTCTTCTTTTAAAGTCCTTGTTGGTAGCACTTCATGGAGGTCTTTTATCACCAGCTACACCTGGTATCTTTACATCCTGATATGCGTGCCATCCATACAAGCATTCTATAAAATGTCCTTTTTTTTGGTTATTCTAGACACTAATCCTTTGAGATCCAGGAGAACTGTTCCATGAGAAGAGTAAGTTGCAGGATGCCCTCAGCTTCCATAGCACCCTATCTCTACCATTGCACTTAATACTTTTGCATTTTTCAACCCATATTTCACTACTATTCATGGCAGGGATAGCTCACATATTATAAGCCTGAAACTTCATTGAACATTGAAGTACTGACATGTTTATTAAACAGTTAATGACTTTAATGGTTATTCTATTAATTAACCATGGATAAAAATAAACAACACAATAAGGAAACTTATGATACACTGACTTGGTTTATATGCTCTCAAGGTCTCCTATTCCTATTAAATGCTTTCTCAAAATGAGTAACCATTGATGCCTAGAAAATGTCAAAAAGTTATTCTATCCAGGACCTTCTATTTGGTAACAGCATTTTAGGCACGCCACCTATAAGGCCTTTGCACCAATAAAATAAAATATCTTGCTTATATCTATCTCATTTTGATGTCTTTTCAGAGACTGTTATCTCTATCTTGAATTGAAAAGAGGGTTAACTTAACCAATGGTTAAAATTACCAAAATAGTACTATAAGCAGAGGATACCACAGGCAAATTAAATCTAAAGAAAAGCAGCATTTAAATTTACATGTAAACATCTAAAGTTTCTGACGGATCAGTTAGCTCACTAAAGAAGCCGAGACTCTGAGCTGACACGCGGTATTACCATGCTCAGTGGGCCAGGGACCAGAAGAGTGAGTTTGCAAAAACCAGGAATGGAACCTATTACCTCTCCATTTAGTAAGGTTTTGCATTTGTACTGTATACCTTTCTGAAACTCTGAAGCAACGTTTAAAAAGAAAAGGATTGACTTGCCTCTTGAGCATCTTACATGTAAGTTCTGCAACACTTCCCACCTTTCTGAACACTAGCGCTGATTCCGTTGATCTAAGTTGCTAGGAGAGAATTTTCTCCTTCTGCCATCACCCTTACCTGCATTTGTTCTCCTAAGAGACCAAAAGGCAATTTCAGATGTGTGTTTCATCACCAAAACTTCAAGTTTGATTTAATGATTTCCCTCCGGGATTGTTAGCCTTACTTAAGATTGTCAGATTCAGTTACAACTTTTTATTTTTGTCACACTGCTTTCAAAGTCTGTAGTTGGTATGGTTAATAAATTTAATAGTTGTGATTTCAAACTACTGTGTTATGATGGAAAATACGGAGATCCAAAAGTATAACTGCAATGCTAAAAAGGAAAGTCTGAAATAGGTAATAAACAGAGCCTCCAGATGCCTACATCTTATTCAGGAACAACCAGTTATATGTGCATAAAGTTATCATCATATCCGGAGCAGTGCACTTCATCAACAGCCTAGCATTTAGTGAACTAGAAAATTCAGTATTGAGATTATGTGCTGCTTATTCTTAATATAATAAAGGAATTTTAGCATTTTTGAGCACATACATTCATGCACTATTTGAATGCAATTTGTAGTATTCATATTTATATATATTATATCTCTATGATATCTGTATCCAGTGAATAAAAGTACTATTTTCTTCATGTCAATGATGACTTTCATTGCAGAATAATTCATTACAGACTATTCTGACATTTTATTGACTATAAAAGTCTAAGAAAATTATCTGTAAGATTATACGTTGTATTCCTAGGGAGCAAAATGTATTAAATGAAATCAATGCCAGCAAAATAATTATATAAAATTATTATGAGGGCCAAATTATTCATCTGTATAGAAAGACTCTTTATAATTCATCTGGTTGAGTGTATTGAAATATTTTAGTATGTCTTAGTCAATAAATATATGTTATTGCTCTGAAAATTTATTTTTCTTCCAAAAATAGTTTAACAATCACAAAATATATTTCTTGTTTTAAAGTTCTGATGAAAGATACTTGTGAACAAATATTTTAAACATATACATATATGTATATACCTATACATATATACATATTTATATAGATATATAGATATAAAGATATATATGTAACTGAGGGTTTGTTCGCATGGTGCCTTGATAAATGACCCAACAATTATTGTTGAAAGTCTCTATTTACAGGATTCCACCTTGCAGGTGCTGAGGACTCCTGCTCATAATCCTGTTATCCCATGAGACTCAATACTTCCCTCACTCCCCAAAGGCTATCAACCACAACCATGTCCAGAAGTTCCCCATATCTTTATCTGTTCTTAAGCTGGCTTCACAAACAGGTCTCCATCCTCTCTGAAAGGTGCTCTTGTGGGTTTCAGAGTCACCATCCTTTTGCAGCCACTCTCTCCTTCAGGATCTGAGATACATTGTCCTCGGCCTCCATGTAATGGTTCAGGAAAACATGTTCCGATCACGGTGGAGTCCAGAGAGACACACGTCTCAAGAAGGTGACTTCTCTGTATGTCCTTCAGAGAAACAGAAGTCTGCATTCCTGGTCACAGTTCAGTTCGGCTCCAAGCATCTCCCACAAGTCTTTGCTTGGTCAGGCAGGTCCCTGCACAGCTCCGATGGCTCTCCCCTCCCACCTTCTCCTCCTGCATGGCTTCTCCCTCCTAACTTTCGCACCTCACGGCGGAATTCCTCTCTATTATGTGCTACTTTTGTTAGTTTCTCCTGTATTTTTTACCTTTCTTTGGCTGTCATCTTTAGTCAGGGAAAGAGCTCCCCATGACACAGGGGCATCTGGCTCCTGCTTCCCATGCAGGTGCTGTATAAGCTCCCGCAGCTATGTCAGGAGTCCCTGGATGCTCTAAGAGTCCTGTGCACCTTTTGTCCAGGGCTACAGCACAACCATTAACTTGGAATTGCTATGCAAAGTATCTCAAATGTCATATCAGTCCATTTTCTTCTCCAAATTGAGGTTTTTGGGGAATATTTCAGGGGGACCCTTGCTCTGTACCCCATTGCATTTCATATATATATATATATATATATATATATATATATATATATATATATATATATATATATATATATATATATACACACACACACACCCACATACACTAACTAACTAATCATTTGAGAAGTTAAATAGTACATATTCTCAAGGAGTTCACATATAGGTTTTATCCTTTGACATTTAATTTACAATTAATCATGGAGACTAAATACTGAGTCACTCTTAACCACTTACAAAGAGATTTGCTGATTTTGGAAACTAAAATACATAGAAGATTCCACACTTCCAATAATTAAAAAAAAATTAAAAAAAAAACAAGTTGAAACCAGATGATTAAAAATGTGTTGAAACAGTATATAATACATGTTTTACCTCTATGGGACAGCATGAAAATTTAGTTTTTTTCCTAGGAAGATAGGGACTTCTGTTACTCTTCTAAGTCATTGAGTGACATGAATTTAAATGTGTTGGCATATGAAGTGAGAGACTGATAAGCAGAGTGCTCTTTTTAGGGTTTGAGTAATTTTTTTTGTTGTTATAATTTTTCTTCTGACATTCAGTTCAATATTATGTTGATAGATTCCAGAATATATTTTCATAATAGATTATAGTTATAGTACTAAATAATTTGCCCCATGATAGTCACTATTCTTTACACACACTAACTTCTTTAATTATTACAATTTTATTTTTTATTAAATACTTTTGAATTTTGTTGCTGTTCAAGTACAGTTTTCTGCCTTTCCCCCTGCCCCTCCCACCACCCCAGCCATCCCCACCTCCCTCCTCTGTTCCACCCCTCCTTGTTTTTGTCCATGTGTCTGTCCTTTACAGTTGTTCCTGTAAACCCTTCACCCTTTCCCCCCATTATCCCCTCCTCTCTTTAGACCGCAGTTATCTTTATCCCTGTTTTAACAGCAACACAAAATGACTGAGACACAGAAATGTAGAGTTATTGTCCAAGATCACACAGCTGATATGCGGTGAGACCCAGAAATAAAATGCAGGTAATCTGATTCTAGGACCGCTGCCCTCCAAAATTACATGTTTCTGTTTCTCAATGGATATTCAACGTGCAGCTCTGAACAAATCAAATCAATTGTTTCAACCTTATTTTACATTCTTAAAAATAGCAACATACCAAAAGTAGGGTTTCAACATTCTTTTTGTATATGGTTCAATCCATATTAAACAGATCTGAACAGAAGACAATACTTATATAAGAAAATTTCCAATGGAGTAGGTACTGAACACGCTATCAGAATGTGAATGTAGGTACTCTGCATCCCACATTCATTCAGGATCTGAACCATGGTAACTTGTTTACTCAACTCACAGGAACTCCATCCACAAAATCCTCTGAATGCAGAACTTGTTTAGTCACCTGAAGTTTCGCCACATGAATTTTACGAAGCCGTAGAGACGCTCTGCGACATCCCACTCTGTATTTGAAGTGAGCACCATGGGTGCGGGGAAGTGAAAGTTTAACATCACAAACTGAAACAAAGTGCAAGATTCATTGCTCCTGTTTTCACTTTCTCTGCATTGCATAGCCTTTCTATCTCTAGAATTCACAGTAAATGAATCCAACTTTCAAGATGATAAATTAAAATATCTTAAGGAAATAATCTTTTTAAATAGAAAATAAAATTTCCATTAGATTAACTTTCAATTGTTATACAGGTACTCTAAGTAGCTCAACTTTCCTAAATAACCTTGAATGAACATTAACAGACTCAATATTGTAGTTGGGAGACAGAATATTTCTTTGGACAAATGTCACTTATAGTCTCAATGATCATGATTTTGTCTTATGCCCTGTAGCCAATCTTGCTGTTTGCTAGTTCTGAGTCCTAAAATTTTGGCATGATGTTAGTTCTGGCAAATATGAAAGCGAGAAAGTGGTGAATACTTGGAAAACAAAGTGTATTAGGTGTAATATAAAGGTATGAAGGAGACATTTAAATGTAAGATTAGAAATACAGCACCAGAATCCTAGGACTAGGTGACTTGTTCATATATTCTGCTAAAAATCTTCTTTTTAAATAAATATGATGCCAAACGTTTCATTAAATCAAAAAATTCTCCAAACCATCAGACTTTCTTGAATATAGTTAGGTAAACACATTATCTTTTAATTAATGATAAGAAGGAATGGGATGAACTATGTCCTTAGAAAACAGGTTTTGAGGCATAGCAGATTAAACATCAAGCTTTAAATCAGCAGTCAGAATATAGTTACTCGCTCTTTTGCTTATAAACTAAGAGTTTCAGAAAGAAAAAGTGACCTGAATATATATATCTGTGATTGGATGTTAAAATTTCCCTAGGCTCTGCTTACATACTAAAAGATATGATAATACTTGTATGTGACATATCACGTAATATTCAGCATCTCAGAAAATATGGTAATTGAAAGTGTTTTGTAAGTGCTATGTAGAGTCAAGTGATTATTGTTACTCATTTCAGGTATTTTATGTCAAAAAGTAAAACCATATATATTTACAAGGGTCTCATTAAAGTATAAAAGCACTCTATTTCTCATCATTTCAAGTGGAGTGCATTTATTTTCATTGTTTACCTCTATCTTAATTGTATTGGTTTCCCAAGGCTGCACTAACAAAGTGCCACAAACTGAGGAGCTGAAAACAGAAATTTATTGTTTCATAATTCCGGAGGCTAGAAATCTGAAACTGAGACATCAGCAGAGCCATACACCCTCTGAAGCATGCAGATGAGTATCTCTCCCAACCTATTCTAGCTTATCCTTGGTACTCCTTGTAGGTGCATTGCCGCTGAATCTGCCTCCTTCATCACACGGCCATCTTCTTCCTGTGTGTCTCTGTCCTCTCATACTGAATTAGGACTCACTCTAATGACCTCATCTTAATTTGATTACATATGCAAAGACCGTATTTTTAAATAGGTCACATTCAGTTATAGGGGTTAAGAGTTCAGTATACCTCTTGGTGGACACAACTCTTTAGCACTAGTTAATTCAAACAGCCCTCAATATGCAGGTGGGTAACTCATGCTTAACGCAGAAATTTAAAGTTGTTTTTCTTTTAACCAATTCAGTATTTATTTAGTACTTTGTACATGCATAACATTAGACTTACCTTTGTTTCACAAAATGTAACACAGGTACAAAGAACATTAATTTTAAATAAGTATTACAGAATTTTTTAAAAAATATTTTTATTTATTTATTTTCAAAGAAAGGGGAAGGGAAGGAGAAAGAGAGGGAGAGAAACATCAATGTGTGGTTGCCTCTCACATAGCTACATGGGGACCTGGCCCGCAACCCAGGCATGTGCCCTGACTGGGAATTGAACCGGTGACCCTTTGGTTCACAGCCCGTGCTCAATCCACTGAGCTACACCAGCCAGGCAGTATTACAGAATTTAAAAAATAATGTATAATACATTAATGAAAGTGATTTTTCTTCCTATTAGAGATAGTAAGTAATACAAGAGGTCAGGTAGAACTTGACTTTGAGATTAAATTTGCCATAATTTTACTAGGAAGGACATACAGAGAAGAACATTTTTGTGGAAGAGGAAAAGTGCAGAGAATAAAGTAATCAAAGTGTTTCAGGGAAAATTACAGTGCTGGCCTGGCCCGTAGGTCCACATTTAAAAATAAGTATTGGAAATACATTTAGTGAGGTTAGAGGCAATCCAATGAAATGGGAACAAGTATTTACTTGATTCCAGAAGCACTTGGGAAGTCATTATAGATGCTACTACAGGGCAGGAGCATGATGCAAAAGTATTTTCGAGGGCGCTGGATGTAAATGTGGACAGAGTTAAACCTCAAGGACAGAAAGTGCAACAAGGAGACTATTGCACTCGTGTAGTTCTATAGGATTCCAGTGAAAACATATGCCTGCACTCTGTGCGCTGACATTTCATGAAGCACTGCAGTGAGTTTGCAGATTCTCTGAATTTTAGGAGAAGCCCCAGGACCTATGTAAGAAACCCAGCAATCTACTACTCTTAGGATGTTCAGACCCATTTCTTTAATGAGCAAAACTATTGAGCTTTCGGCCTGGAGCTGCTTTTATAAAGTACTGAAACACTAATGTAGCCATGAACCAAAACTGTTTAGGACTTTCTAGCATTATTAATTCACTTAAAGATTATAGTTTTACTTCTTGATCTGCAGCTCCCAATATCATCCTTACCTTCGTCATTTAGATTATGCTTAATTACAAACCCACATATTTGTTTATGTTGTACTGGGATAAAACTAGTCAAACCCTTTTTCCCCTGTTGTTTTTTTTACTGTAAAAGCAAGGGAAAGAACATTTTGTCTAAATTCACTTATGTCTGCTTTTCCATTAATGAACTTTATGCTGCTGCCTTCAAATTATTTTTTTTTCCATTTGGCTGAGACCAGTTCCAATTATTACTGTTCTTTTTAAAATATATATTTTATTGATTATGCTATTGCAGTTGTCCCATTTACCCCCCTGTATCCCCCTCCGCTCCACTCACCTCCACTCCCTGCCCTTTAGTTTTTGTCCATGGGTCATACACATAAGTTCTTTGGCGTCTACATTTCCTATACTATTCTTAACCTCCTCCTGTCTGTTTTCTACCTACTGCTTATGCAATTATTACTGCTCTTTGGTTTAGCTCTCAATTTTCCTCTAATGCATATGACATATTGATATCTGATTTATTTGTTTCCTGGGTAACTATGTTAATATTGAAAATGCATATGATAACTAGAAGTTTATTTATGACCAGGATTGCATTTTTACAACATATTTCATGGATTAAGTATACATAAAGTCTAAAAAATGCTATTGATTCCAAGATCAATGGGTAATTATCTAAATCAGTCTACATAATTAAAAATAGGGATCTGAGGATAAACAGTAGCTCTCAAAATCCAGGGTAGATTTTAGAAAATTAATTCTTATTCATTATGATATTTGAAAATATGTCCCCATTATTTCCCTTCTTCCCATTGATATTGTGACTGTCCAATTGTAATGATTGTTCATAACTTTTAAAAATGATGTTCTGTTTGAGTTTCTTTTCTCTCCCAACAAATATTTCCAATGCTCACCTATAGACACCTTCCCCTTTTGCTATCAGGGAAACCAATCGTAACAGCTGAATCATGAACAATCATTTTTTTTAAGATTTTATTTATTTTTTTAGAGAGAGGAGAAGGGAGGGAGAAAGAGCATGTATGGTTGTCTCTCACATGGCCCCCACTGGGGACCTGGCCTGCAATCCAGGCATGTGCCCCGACTGGGAATCGAACCGGGACCCTCTGGTTCCCAGCCTGCGCTCAATCCACTGAGCTACACCAGCCGGGCTGAATCATGAACGATCATTTTTTAAAAATTCATAGTTTTATTTTAATTTTGCCCCAACATTCCTCCCAACATTTTTCCATATTCTGTCATACAGGAAGCTCAAACTAAAATACAATTGAATCATTTATCCTTCCCAACATATGCCAACTGCAACTGTAGTATTTCCATTGACATTGCTCACTATTTTTTCACTCTCTCTCCTATACTCATTAGTTCTGAGTTAAAGCTGCCTTCAGCAGTTCTGGCCTTACCCCTGGTCAAGAGTAGCACTGCCCTGAGCCCACTGACTTTTGAGGGAGCAGCTTTGGCCTTGTGCAGGGCAGCGTTTTTCATAGGATAGGGACCCATGATGCTAAGTAGATGTGTCCAACAGGAGCCTAGACCATACCTCTAGACATAGAGGCACTAAAAGGACAATAGAAAGGATGGAAATAAAGTCAAGTCCAATGAAATTGCTAAAGAGAAGATCACTGAACTCTGAATAAAAATTCTAATTACACTTCACAAAGCATAATTATGTAACATATATTATTATATTACAGTGTCTGCATAAACACATTCAATCCTCACAACACCTTTGTGCTATGGGCACAATGATTATCTTTATTGTACAGAAGAAATTGGAAACAAAATGTTTAATAAAAACATGTCCAAAGCAACAGGGTAGGGCAAAGGTATATTTAAAGTTGTGACTATGCAAAACACAGTTTCTTCATTATTATTTATGAAGCATTGTATTATTTTCTATAAAACAACTGTAAACCTAATTTTGCCACACCCTGTACATGTTGTGTGTGGGGCAGAATCTGAGTTTTCATCCAGGCAATATGGTCTCTAGAAATATGACTTAGAAAAACAGAAATGGAGAGCTCTCTTTTTTAACTGGAGCATACACTGTAGTAGGACAAATGTAAGGAAGAGAAACACAAGATCATGATAATAGAAGGAGTACAAATTATTACATTTTCTAGAACTGAGATTAAACTTACCTGTTTTGGTTTTTAAGAATTCCGGTAGTCCTTTTTTTTTCGTAACATGCTTGCCCATCACACAATTATGAGTATGATTTTAGAAAGAAATGATTTTGCTTCTAGGTTTATTTCTTTAATGATATCACCTAGAAGTAATTATAATTGTGCCTTTTTATGACATCTCTTTCAGCAGTCTGACTTCCCTATAATCATGTTTCCCCAAATTTGACTATTTTAAAATCACATGGGTAAAATAAAATTATATAAAATTAACTGAACTATGACATAGAAACCTTCTACTTTTGTCAAAATAATAATAATAATAATAATAATAATAATATAGCAATAATAATAAATAGTAAATCACCCCTGATTTATTCTGGTTATCTAAGTAAGTCATCTGAACAAAAATTCAGTTTTAATCAAACTCCTTTGATTGTCATTTAATCAAGGCTCTCTGATATATG
Source organism: Micronycteris hirsuta (assembly GCA_004026765.1). NCBI lineage: Eukaryota > Metazoa > Chordata > Mammalia > Chiroptera > Phyllostomidae > Micronycteris > Micronycteris hirsuta. Next base: position 10,111 of record PVJI01008075.1, read on the forward strand.
GTAGAAATATTGTTCTTGTGAGTCCTCAATAAAAAATTATAGAGTTAACCAAAATTTTACTTGAATGATAAAAATCATTATTCCAGAGAAGGATTTGTTCTTCTTTCCTATTAAGTACTTGTAAAACTATCCATCTTCTCCATGTCTGCCTCTGTTTCAAAATCACAGAAGCTCCACTGTTACAGGACATAAATTGAGATGTCTTTCAACGAGGCACGCAGGACTTTTGCATTCTCTAGCATCTAGTTCTGAATTTGAACGTATACAATCACTTCGGCAGGTAGGTGCCCCACTCTTGTTTCTGAAAACATAGGTCAAGTATTTAATCATCGAACAGCCCTATCTAACAGGCCCGCATTTAACAGTCCTGCACTTAACAGGCTCATATTCTTCATGATACTAGAACACCGAAGGTTATTTTGTAGTAGAGCAGGTGACATTAGTTTTAGTTCAAATGATTGTGGATTGTTATTTTATGTAGAATGGCTGAATTTTGGTTGTGGAGCGAACTCTTATGTTTGAATACCCATGCTTTTTTTTAATATTCCAAACACAATGCATAACATAAATATGTTGTTAATGGTCATAGAAGCATGCCACATCAAGCTTTTCCCTTATTTTCAAGCTTTTATTTATTACAAAATAAATTTGTACTTTATAAGATATCATTAATATTGGTTTGCTATTTTATGTGAAACATATTCTGTATACATGATTTTTGGTGAAAACCTTGCTGACATAATGAAATACATTCTTTTTTAATTAAGAAACAAACAATGTTTTTATTCTTACTGATTTGATGAATGCTTCAAATTATGATCTAAAAGCTTGCCAAACATTTTTCCTTGTAAGTTTAATTTTCCTAATTTGCAAGAGTTTGTTTTGAAATGATTATACAGCATTTACTGAAAAAATAGCAATGTTTTTTAATATTCTGTTGTCACAAACATTCACTCTACTGTATAAACATACATTCACATTTGTTCTCTACTTCTCTAATTTCACTCCTTACTCTCCTCTTTGTTCCCTGTCCTTAGCCCCAAAATATTTTTCTAGCAACTTCTTATACATGCAAAATAAAGCTTTTATACAAAGAGGAAACCTCCTTACACTCATAAAAAAATCCTCTCCTGCTTGGATAGCTCCATCCCCTTCTTCCTTCGGGTCATTGTTCAAATGTCACCTCATCAGTCAGTCATCCTTGAAAATGCTATTAAAATATGTGCCCATGTAGTCACTGCCTACCTTCTTACCTTAAGCATATATTTTTAAAGATTTTATTTATTTATTTTCAGAGAGAGGAGAAGGGAGAGAGAAAGAGCAATGTATGGTTGTCTCTCACATAGCCCTCACTGGGGACCTGGCCCGCAACCCAGGCATGTGCCCGACTGGGAATCGAACCGGGACCCTTTGGTTCCCAGCCTGCGCTCAATCCACTGAGCTACATCAGCCGGGTACCTTATGATATTTTTTATTAACAACTTAGGTCCATACATTTAACTTCATTGTTTTCCACAACTTGAACATCTTCACTGAAGGGGAAGAAAGTTGACTTTGGTCTGTTCACTGTTGTATTCCCATGTCTATGAAATATTCTGGAATACAATAGACTCATAATAAGTATTTGCTGAGTAAATAGATGCATGGGTGAATAACTACTTTCTGAGTCCAGAAAATAGTAGATAAAAGAGATATGCTTTCCATATTATCTAAGTTATATCCTGTTAATATCACCACCATAACTAACAGCACACACTCCCCAAATATACACAGAGACACACACTGATCCTTGCTGAGTTCTAGAGACTTGTAGGTTTGCTGCACTACCTCACAGTGGAGAACACGAGGTGTTGGAAAGGGCTGAGCATGGGTCTTCCACAAAAAATGGTGAGCAAATAGAAACTTGAAGTTGAGTGCTTGCCCCACTCATGGAGAATTCTGAAGGCAGGAGCAGTTTGTCCTGAGTTTCCTGTGATGTCAAGTGGCAGAGAAGCCCTGGCTATAGGACATCATGCATTTGTTGTGGAAAGAATGAAGTTCCTGTGGGCAAAATGGATGCCTACAGAAGGTGTGGTCAACTGCTCTTGTGAATATCTGAAAGTAAGTTGTTATTGTCATAAATAAAATTCAAAGTGTGATTAAATTATTGGATCTTCCCATGGTCCTATCAGTGATACCACAGAAAATATTGCCAAAAGTGATAAGAGAAACATAAAAGCACTGAGATCTTCTAGAATGAACACATTCAATAAACTATTTTTATATGTATTTCATGTGTCTTGCATCAAAAAGCATTTGAGTCTGAAACTTGTTTTAAAAAGGCAAGTAAGTAAAAGCAAATGTTAATGAAAAAAAAGCAAGATCTACTTACACATTTGTATACACACAAACACAATGGTCTTTAGAAAGCAGAAATCTGATTCTTAAGATAATATTTTTAGATTTATGCACATTGTTAAATAAAGTATTTTAAGTGAAAGTGTATAAAACAGCATTTGAAATCAGCTGTCACTGTCATGAATAAGAACAAAATTATATTTGACAATTGAAATTTCAGCTGAAAATTGATCTTTGGTGATTATTATAATTAAAAGCAAATGAACAGTATGTTAACTTCACTAATATATAATTTGTTCAAATGAATCACTTCTATATTGGTGTGACTTATGCCATGGATACATTGCAATTATAATATTTTGTTCTTGATAGAATTGATGAAAATCTTTTCAACTGTGAAGTCATCATCATGTTAAAGGAAATTGTCAGTTTAAAAATTGACAGAAACAAAAATGCTCTATAAATTAGACCTAAAACCACTTCTTGAAAAAAAATCAGACCTTTTTAATTCCTTAAACTAGACTCTTCAGGAAACCAATAAATTAATATCAAACATATAACTACTTGTAGCTCCTTGTATAACTATACCAAACTATAATTTGTTATAAACCAGGAGAATTATTTACTACCATGTTCTAAAGTTAGATGCAAGCTACTGAACATATCTCAATTATTATGGTATGTCAGAAGAAGAGACACGCTTTAGATATGGGTTCTACTGAACTGTAGTTATACAAGTGTTAAACACGTTTTTATTTAGAATATATTAAGAATATGTTTTGAAGTATATTTAGTAATTTTTAATAATTTTTTTCTAATTAACATTGTATTTATATTTGGAATTATTTCTAAATTTTGTGTAGTTTTATTTTTCTAATTGACCTGGTTTTCATATTTTATATACTGTGTCTTTGCTTGTATCCTACCTATACTTGCTTTCTCCATCTTTGTGAAGATCCTTTCTCTATCTTGTATTTCCCCTCCACATTAGCTTATTTTCTGTCTTTCAATGATTATAAAGTTAATAGGTACAATGATTAATAATAAGGGATAAAAATATGGTATATTGAGGCAATTTTAGTGAGTTTTAGAGAATGTACAATGCTTACCTAGAAAGTAACTTACCTGACTAAAGCCACATATCTATGCTGTGGAAACTAAAATTAAAATATAAACTAATTTTCCCAGTACCTAACACCTCAATAGAATGACTATCTGTGGGACAAATATGAATAAAAAAACATGGTATGGTTTACCTCAAGCTACTAAATAATTCTTAATAGCACTGGATTTGTTAAGAGTACCTTATGTGAAGACACTTACTAATCAACTATTTCATTTAAATGAAAAACAAAATAGAACAATCTCAAGGCTTGTATAACAAAGTAGGAGGGATCACAATACCTGATATCAAACAATGTTACAAGGCCACTGTAATTAAAACAGTCTGGTACACACATAGGAACAGATACATAGATCAGTGGAAGAGAATAGAGAGCCCAGAAATAAACCCATGTCTCTATAGTCGATTGATATTCAACAAAGGGAGCAGGGGCATGAAATGGTGTAAAAATAGCCTCTTCAACAAATGGTATTGGGAGATGAGGCAACTATATGCAAAAAAAAAGAAACTTGTCCTGGCTGGTGTAGCTCAGTGGATTGAGCGCAGGCTGGGAACCAGAGGGTCCCAGTTCGATTCCTGTCAGGGCGCATGCCTGGGTTGTGGGCCAAGTCCCCAGTGAGGGCCATGTGAGAGGCAACCATACATTGCTGTTTCTCTCCCTCTCTGTCTCCCTCCCTTCCCTTCTCTCTAAAATAAATAAATAAAATCTTAAAAATAAAAAAAGAAACTTGAGCACAAATTTACACCATACACAAAAATAAACCCAAGATGGATAAAACACTTAAATATACATCGCGACACCATAAAAGTCCTAGAGGAGATCATAGACAGGAAAATCTTAGATATTCCAAACAGCAATATTTTCATCAATATGTCCCCTAGAGGGTCATAAAGGGAGGAATAAACAAATGGGACCTCAACAAATTAAAAAGCTTCTGCACAGCTACAGAAAACATCAGCAAAATGAAAAGGGAACCAACCATATGGGAAAATATATTTGCCAATGATACCTCAGACAAGGGTTTGGTCTCCAAAATATATAAAGATCTCAGATGACTCCACTGCAGAAAGACGAACAACCCAATTAAAAAATGAACAAAGAACTTGAATAGACACTTCTCCAAGGAGGACATACAGAGGGCCCAGAGGCATTGAAAAGATGCTCAGCATCACTAGCCATCAGAGAGATGCAAATTAAAACCACAATAAGATACCACCTCACACTGGTCAGAATGGCCATCATAAACAAATCAGCAAACAACAAGTGCTGGCGAGGCTGTAGAGAAAAGCGAACCCTAGTACACTGTTGGTGGGAATGCAGATTGGCATACACACTGTGGAAAACAGTATGGAATTTCCTCAAAACTAAAAATGGGACATTTAGTAAATTTATTAGAGAATAACTTCTGTGAGTATGTATCCTTACCTATATTTAATTTTTATCTATTTATAATGATTATTTAGTACATTCTACCTGTATAAATGGAAATAAGAATGTAGAAATATCACATAATTTATACTAAGTTAAATGAGTCCCAAGGTGATTATTTAAATAAGTAACCAACATGGGGAATATCAATATTTTTATTTTTTAAAACAATCATTTTATGTCCATACTCAATGCACTTAAATTTATCAAGCAAATATGCATACTTAATTATTGTTTATTTTTGATACTAAGTTAATCTAGAAAATATTTATGAAATGTTTAATATGTAAAGCCTCTGTAGTATATACTTTGGATATTACACAATTTGTCACTTCTTTCAGAATTCTCCAACCATCGTAAAATATTAGTGGAAAAGGAAGTTACTCATACACTAATTTTTTTTAAGAAACACAGTACAAATGATCCCATGTGAAAATATTTGAAGTCCCAAAAGTAAAGTAGTGGTAGCATATTTATGCATACACTCTAGAAAGAGTGCAAATATTTCCAGTGTAGTACAATGATGCCTTTGACCTTGAGAACTACTCAGAAGACCATCTTCTCTTTAAATGCCACTCGTTCCCCTGAGATGCTTCTGGTCAGCATCCTTTGCTACCTTGTCCGACCTGTTAAGCCATCTGTCATCTAAATATCCAGACTTCCTCATCACTAACCATTTGATGGTTTCCTTGGAGCCTAAGACTCTCCACACAAAAAATTAGTACATAAAATAAACTCTTCTTCATTCTGTACTCTCTCTAGCCACCACCACCTATTTTGTCTTTTCTCCTCCATTTACTGTTTATGCTTGTTCCTGCCCCAGGACCTACTGAAATGTTTCAATATAAATTTACTACGCACATTATCAACCTGGCACTTTAAACTTGATGTCCAGTGTTCCTTTCCAATTTGATTCACTGCCGGGTTCGCTGCTCTTCAGTGCTTTCAGATGTGTTCACTCTCAGTCACTCTTTTGATTTACCTGAATCACATCTACTACACTACTCCATACACACACATAAACACACTCTTTTCCTTAAACTCTTCTAAGAGATTTAAACCATTATTTGCAAACCACTGGCTAGATACAAGCCATTTTCAAGGCCTCACTCTGCAACTGTTTTCTTACTCATTTATTTTCTAATTTCTTGACCCAAATACTTTCTCCATATAGCAGCCTTCCCTTTTCCAAATCATACACCATAACTAGTGAGATCCAAACCTACTCTTACCAACAACATCGATATATTTGTTCTATTTTGTTCTCTTTCCTTGTATGTCACTTGATATAATCAACATTTTATTTATATAGTTCCCACACATCTGAGCTTTCTATCATTTTAAAAAAGCCATACAAATTCAGAGAGGCATTAAAAAATCTATATTTTCCAATATCAATTAGACTTTTCAAAACTGTGCTGAATTTTTCTACTTTCCTAGACAGCTTTCTGACCAACTATTCTCAATGTTTTTTTCAGCATTCTTCTTTTCTCCACAAATGTCCAAATTCAGCATATATAACACATGGCCGCATGGGGCTAAACTACCACTTCATGAGATCATTAAAAACCTTCAGGTTCTAGGAATCAATCCTCACTCAGCAGTGTCTGTCATAATCTTTCTTTCACTGCATACTCTCTCTACTACATTTTGAATTCTTTTCATTTCCATCTGAGAAATCTTTTAAAGAACAATAATCTTCTTTCTTTCCAACCCCCCTCTATTGGTTTATTCATCTCAGTCTTTAAAGGTACTCAGATCACTTTCATCTAACCTACAAGCAAACAGCAGATAGTCACATTTTTCTCTGCAGCTTTTCCTTTCTTTGAGACAAGCATCACTCCTTCCATTTCATTTCCAGTTGACTCCTGAACCCACTGAAGTTTGACTATCTTCCTCATCCAGATGCTATTGCTTGTCTGAGATCCAATAATTTCAAATTTGCATCAAAGCATGGCTGTATCAATTTTCTACAGAATTGTACAGACTTAACCATATCTTCTGATTTGAAATAATCAGTCCTTGTTTCAATTATCAATAGCTGTGTTTTGTTCAGTTTTTCTCTTACCTTTTGGTCATTTCTTATTGACCTCTTGACTTCATCTTTTTGCTAACCCTGTCTGCAATTGCCACATTGGTACACTGCCTGCCCCCTTCTCCCAGAATATTAATTTTGGTTAGGAAATATCGTCTTCAAAATAGAAGAGAAATGCTGTGTGGCTAGCTATGAGTTTAATGGATTTGGCTGCTTTCACTACCCTCTCCCTGACAGCAGCCGAGTGGACGCCTGCCATTCTCATCAGCTGCGCTGTCACATTTTCCGATACAGGATATGCACTTAAGTCAGTGAGGTCGATGCATATTTATATAGGGTTCCAAGCATACACTGATAAATTATATGATATATAGCTGATCAATATTCTTTTATTTTCCATATTAGGATGGGCTAGGGGAGAAAAGGAACCTGGAATATATTAAAAAGCTGCCAAGGCCCTGATGTTTTAATTTTATTTAAAAGTAGATAAAATCAGATTGCAGGTTAAAAACCCAGATTTGAGAACCAGATGTTGTTTGCTGAAGTCAGAGAAAGGTTCTTTTTGAATTGAAAACGTCATGTAAACCTTACCCAGGCAAGTTAATGTTCTGTCTCACTGAATATTCTCAGTCATCACAAAGCCCTGCAACCCGAAAGATGTGCACTGGTTACAATTAGCACATTGGGAAGATCTGCTCCCCAGACTTTTCCATTTAAGACTAGAGGATATTTCAGCCAGACAACAGGCGAGGAACTCAACAATGGTTTCTCCATTGTTGATCATTTTGATACTATATAAAAAAATCTTTATTTAGGTCATTTAATAGAGTTTCCTAGAAATACTTTTATCATTAAAATAGTTATTTTTCTATATCAGTAGCCATATCTTATTTTCTATATGAAACCATTAGTAAATCTGATGGGATCATCATGTTTATTAATATTTATCAACAACTACAATGATGACATTTTAATTTTTAATTCTGCAAAAATTTTTGTCTTTTCTTATTTTCTCTCCAACTGTCTTTTCTTTGGACTAATTTGCTTGCTCCATTAGTTATCTATTTTTTAATATGGTTGTGTCTGGGCAAGGAGCCCAGATTGACAATTTTTGTTTGTTCTGCATTGTCCCAGATTTTGTTTAGAGAAAAGCACTGTAAATTAATGATATGATTACAGTGTTACTTCCATTATTTATTTTCTGTAGAATCCAACACATTAAACTGACTATTCATAGTACTTAGCTGTGAATAAGGATAGAATTTTGTTAGTTTCCAGACATTGCAGTTATAAACATCTATTTATTTTTCTCTGGCATATCAGTCATCTCCATTATGTCTTTCAAGAACATGAAACAGAACGGGTGAGTTATTCTAAATTTTTGGGCAGTAAAGTTCTTTATTATCTCAGTTGTTCCATCGACTAAGAGTAATATTTTACATTTATGTCTTTGCTAATAATTACAAAATAATAAGTGCATAAAAGAAAGCCTTTTGTAGATCCATGTGGGACACTGAGATGTTTACTATACTAGGAATTAGGGTGTTGGAGACAGAGTTCTGCTTCATTCCTAAGTGCTGAAAAACCTAGAGAAATTAAATTGATGAGTCTGGACCTATAAATTACTGGTGACACTTTAAAGTGCTTTCTCAAAATCAAATGTTCCCTACTCCTTTGACATTCAACCTAAAATAACCTGTTATCTCTATTTCAGGGACTAGAGAAACAGGACTTCCTAACTTAGGGATGTATTGCTGTCTAAATCATCTTGTTGGTTATAAACAAAAATAAACTCTAGTTTTCCACTGATGACTGATGATCATATTGTTAAACCCAGTTATCTGCTTAGCTATTGCTACCTCTTTCTTGGTATGTTGTATTCTACATATGCCTTCATTTCATGGATGAATGACATAATTATTTTATTTACATATACACACACACATATATTTAAAGATTTTTTTTATTTATTTTTAGACAGAAGGGAAGAGAGGGAGAAAGAGAGGGAGAGGAACATCAATGTGTGTTTGTCTCTCATGTGGCCCCCACTGGGGACCTGGCCTGCAACCCAGGCATGTGTCTGACTGGGAATCAAACCAGCAACACTTTGGTTCCCAGCCCACGCCCAATCCACTGAGCTACACCAGCCAGGGCTAATTGTTATATTTTTGATATTATGTTTTAACTGTGTTCTACATGATTTTCAGATTCATTCAATTTAACAAATTAATTGTGATCATTTCAAGTCTTTTCGGATTGGTGGCCTTATTTTCTATTACACACTTGATCTGGAGTCTGGCAGAGCAAAGGTTTCCTTAATTCATCTTGTTTTTCCATTCAAACAGAGGAAGCATATTATTAAAGAATCTTACCAGCCTAAAGTATTGTTGGACAAATTATCCTGATGATACAAATGAGATAAATATGTACACAGATAAGGGAAGGAGATACAAAAAGTACGGGTGTGAAAAGTCTGTCACTCCTGTGAAATGACAGTTTAGTGCACCTAGCAAGGGATCCAGAGCACAGGGCCAGCAGTGACGAGGTCTGCACTCAGGTGCTTCTGGCACCTATGGCATAAATGAGTCCCACCATGGCCACTGCAACCATTTGTAGAAATACTTTTATATATAAAATCTCACCTGTATATAAAACTTAAAATCAAAATTGTATAGTTGTATAATAAGTGATTGATTTTAAATCAAATTTTATATATATATATATAAGACTTTAGGGAGTTTAGTTCCCCCTAGTGGTAACCAATCAAAGTTCAATGCAATTCATTAAAAGGCTCAATAAAAGTAGGTTTAAGCTACCTTAGAAGTCACTTGATAATTCCATCAATTTACACATTTTGAAATGAGACCTAGGAACAGCATGAAAAAATTAAAAGTCTGCATAATGGAGAAAAAGAGTTGTTCTGATTTTCATATATTTCTATTTATTAAGGATAAATAAAAATACCTTGATTTGTTTATTTCAGATTGACAAAATATTTTCAATCTTAATTTTAACATATCTATGATTATAATGAGAATTTAAATTATAAGAATAGCAGTAATTTTTAAGCCTCATCAGCAGGTGTCTATTGTTATAAAAGAATGAGTCATAGAATATAAAAAGTAAAATAATAACATTAGCTTAATAAAAAGTAACACTGACTCTTGTAAAAGTTTGCTTTGCCAAACAAGAAAGCAAGAAATCATCCTTAAGACTAAATATCAAAACACACAAACCAATTCTAAAAATGATTTTATTAAAATACTTGAAAGAGTCATCTCTCATTATTTCTTTTCTCATTATGTTTAAATAAAGAAATTTCTATTGGTGTCCTTTGTTCGCATACTGAGCCTAGAATAAGAAAGCAATTCAAGGATTGAATTTGATAATTTTTCTTACTGTCACAAATGATCTATATGTTTCATTAGTTTATTAACTGAAATCCTCAGGCAATAGATTCCTGAAGAGAATATAAGTTAAACTTTCATATTTGAAATAAACATAACTATGTTACAGATGTAACTAATGTGCTTAAAAAAGGAAACAAAATCAGTGTCTAGTTAACTTTAAGTCACAGTTACCGGGTTTTGTTAAAATGCCATTAAAGTTATTTTCGGTTAGTTTAGGATGTGTGCTTAATATTATTTAGAAGTTGTCTATACTTTCAGCAATGTCAATAGTTATGAACCCTCTGCCGTTTTTACCATCAATACTCTCATATATTCCTCTTATAGCAGTCACCTTGCTAATGGAATGCAATTTCCTTTTAACCTGTTTGTAAGTGTTATACCGTGCTGAGACAGAGATACGTCATGTTGATATGTTATAGGAATATGAGAACTAATATTTTAAAGAAGAAAAGACAACAAAAATAAGCCCATTATTTTAACACGTTTTACTCTATGTAATTGAAAAGTGATCTTCAGCCATATATGCTGCATTAGATGAAGAATTCACTCTGAGTGGGCAACAACTTTGGGGAATATGAGACTATTATAAAACAAATTGAAATCAAGTTAATGAACTTGACTTTAAAAAATCATAAAGTTCATCAGTATCTCTACCCTCTTTAAGACATAGACCAGTTATCCCAAATCATTCTTACTGGTGGCAATGAACTGAACTGCTTTACCTCAAAATCTGTATGTAGAAGCCCTAGCCCATAACATGATGGTATTCAGAAATAGGGTCTTTGGGAGTCAAGTAAGTTTAGATGAGTTTAAAAAAAATTCTGGAGCCCTCATAATGCTATTAGAGGCATCAGAGTGCTTGCTGTCTCTCTTTCTGCTACGTAAGGGCACAGAAAGACGGTGCTACCTGCAAACTAGTAAGTGAGCCTTCACCAGAAACGGCAGAAGCATCTCGATCGTGAAATAGATGTCTGTTGTTTCAGCTGCCCGGCCTATGGTAGTTTGTTCTGACAGGCCAAGCTAAGACATTAGTCTTTCACATTATTATTGACTAATATTTTAGTTCTGTCTTATTTCCTCATCCATGTATGTGTGTATTAGTGTGTGCGCATATATCTGTATTGGGCCAGCTCCATCATTTCAACAGCAGAAAAGACCAACTCAAAGGCATTCAACTGAATTGCCTACTTCCACAATAATAGGAAAAACTATTTTTGATGCTTTTAAAAAGACATAAGAAATTAGGTGAGATTGGGAGCGTTCAAAGTCATATGGTCATGGACAAGATGGTGAAGGCATTAACCAAAGAACATGTATGTGCAACCCATGGATGAGGACAACAATGTGGGGATTGGTTTGGAGGGGAGGGGGATGAATGGGCCTGGAAGGAAGTGGGGAAAAGGAGAAAAAGAGGAACAGCATAAACAATAAAAATAAAACGTAAAAAAAGGCAAAACACACACACATGCAATTACCAAAACAGTAAAACAATGACATATATATATATATATATATATATATATATATGAAATCAATTTAAGCATAAAAAGTTAAAAAGATTTGAATTGGATAAAATTAAACATTATAAAGTTTGCTTAAGATAAATATGTGCAAATGTTACATGTTTCTTGATACTTTATGGTTTTCAAAACTTTTGAAAAAAGAAAAGTTAATTGAACTTAGTTAAATTGCCATGGTTTAAACAATGCATTATGTTAATATGTGAATTTTGTCACCTGTAAGATCATTATTTCTGCATCCAATTTTGGAAATCTTGTATCAGTGGGATAAATGAAGAATCTAGTTAATCTCCAAACTAAGGCCCAGAAAAAGGAGAGAGATCTGAACTGTTTTTGTTTTTTTTTTTTTTTAATTTAATCAGTCTTTAAGCTTCAGATTTAATGTGTGAGTCTAATTGCATAAAACAACAGTTTGACAGGAAATCTCAAAACTTAAACACATTTTATTTTGTCTTTGTATTCCACAGAGTGATTTATGAGTGTCCAGGAAAGACATTAAATCCAAAAAAAAAAATAGCCATTTATTAGTAGGTATGTCTTAGGCTCTGACTGAAGGTTTTTGTTGTCCTGGCAGGGCAGGCTTAATAATTAAAATTTGCACTCATGCTAAGATTGTCCCCTAACTTTATTTTAGCTTTTCTACAAAACAATCTGCATACATTATTCTTGCAATAATGTTGAAGTAGATGGCATGATGGTGAAATATATTCTAGTTTAAAATAAGGGAAACTATATCAAAAGACATCCTAAAATATTTTTATATCCTCATAAATATGCCAGTATTTGAATCTCAAAACAAATGTGACTAAAGTCGATGCCTTTTTCTGAGATAAAATAGAGATCAGAGCAATGGGGAAAGAAGATAACAAGAAAAAGAAAAAAAAAAAGGTTCCAAACAGGGCCAAGAGAGATATAAGAGGAAGTTCTAAAATTATAGCCAGAAAACCTAAGTGCGAATGCCCGTTTGATCTAGATTGAGTTGTTCAATAAGTTCTGAAGAAATGTGGATAGTAATATCTACCTTATTAGATTATGGTGAACATTCAGGGAGATAACTAACCTACATTGCAGTGCCCGTCACAGTGTGTGATGTAATTATACAAAAAAACTCATGGAGCTGAATAACGTGATTTGAGATAGGTCACGGGCCCCTCTTTAAACATGCCATAACTCACATTAAAAACACATACACATGGCACTGGCTGGTGTGGCTCAGTAGTTTGAGTGCCAGCCTGTGGATCAAAGGGTCATTGGTTCGATTCCCGGTCAGAGCACATGCCTGGGTTGCAGGTCAGGTCCCCAACAGTGGGCACCTGAGAGACAACCACACATTAATGCTTCTCTCCCTCTCTTTATCCCAGCCCCTCTGTCTAAAAGGAAATAAATTAACAATTAAAATAAAAAAAAAAAACACATACACATATAAAGCACAACATAAACCTCCATGGGTCAGTTTCAGAAGAGAATTTTTCAGTATTTGAGTAGTTTCTTGGTGATTACTTTTAGAAAGCTCTGTGTCTTAACTGCAATGAAGAATTACATTTCAGAAGGTAGTAACAGATAGTTAATGTACAATAGCTGGCGTTATCACTGTTCTTCGTTCAGAGACGGCAGCATCTGAAGAAAAGAGGGCACAGTGGCGTTGAGATTCTGTGGTGTGTTGGGATGTGTGACTGGTTGGTGACCTGGACAATGATTATCAAGATTTTGAGAAGACTGAGCTGTAGCATATGGGATTATGAAAATATCCATAGATCATAAAAGTGCTAAATACAAAAGGTGATATTTTCATATTGTAAATGCTTACTACAGTTAGGCCTTCAGTTAATTCTATAAAATACATAATTAAACACAGCAATTAAGTCAGAAGATGTGTCTATTGGCCATATTATGCTTTTATAAAATTGTCATAAAAATTGCTTCCTAGATTTTATAAACTTTATTCAGGTAAACTTTATTTGTTTGTAGCAGTTATTGCGTACTGTGATTAGGGGGCCATTTACAAACGAAGATGTGTTTTCCCACTGACCCACTGATGTATCAGTATGACTTTTTTCCTAGCCCTGCTTTTGTTTTTATTTACACGAAACCCTTTTTAACCAGAGATTTGAAAATTTTAGGAAAAGTATGCAAACTGTAGGCATAAAAATGCATAAAGAAACAAAATCTGTACGTATTCTGAAGGGATATGAAATAGAAGTTCTGGCATTTTACTGGAAGAAAGGCAGGAAGTACAAATATAAAGAAGGTAATCACGAACCAATAATGGAGGGGGCAGGATTCTCACTACTAGTGCCTTGACAATGGTACATACACGTGTACGTGAATGAAAGCGTACGTGCCCCCGAGTTTCTGATGGTTAAGAGCAAAGGGGTTGTGCCAGAAGCACTCACAATCTAGCCAGATTTACCTTCCTTGGCAATAAAATGGAGAAAATAAAGTTAGATCATTATAAAAATTAAGTGTAATCGCACTTCGATACCTTAATATCTGGTTTAGATTGGATATCAAACGATTTCTATGCGTAAAATGAACATATTCAGCATTTTGGAACTTTCTCTTTCGTTAAGGAAATGGCATGTGTTAGGTTAACCAGCTGCTCCACACCTGAGAGCTCCGCTCTGTTTCTTGAGCTCAGATCAGCAGCCCCCACATCCTCAGGTATTCTCCCTCTCCTCTCATCTCATCTTGTGTAGTCCTGTCAATCAAAGTTGATTCCGTCACAGTCAATGGTTTCCATGCTTCCAGCCTCACAATGTGTTTATCCAATAAGCTAGCTCATGTTAATGAGTCAAAAGTCAAGTGTTTCTCCCTCATCTATCAGCAAACCTATGTTCCCTGAGACTTTTTTGTGCCTTTTGAAAGGCATCTTCTATTTAACTAGCTCTTCACCATTTTCATCTCTTAGCTCAAATCAATTAACATTTACTAACCTATTTTATATCAAGTATTTAATGTGCTTCACTCAGATGGGAAGCAAAAAGGTAGAATATAAACACAAATAAGTGAAGGTCACTCTCCTCAATACAGTTAGTTAACTATAGTTCTGAAGATTACAGACTTGGTAAGAAGACTTGACATTTGTAAAAGGCAAGTCAAATGTACTTTTGAGAAAAAAATTCCGTTTGTTCAAGTTACAGTGTCAAAAATTATAAAAGGGAACTAATTAAATTAGAAAGTAGAATATTTAGAAACAAGGAAATGTTTGAGGAAATTTGAGGTTATTTTGTTACTTTGTTATCTTTTACTTTATTATCTCCAGGAAAATATAATTATTTATTTATAAGCATATACTAAGTATTTTTTCTTGTATATATTTCAGTTAAATGTCCAAGTGTGTGATCACTGAATTAAAAATCTTCCTTATGAGTTTATTTTTTTAAAGGATTTGAAGATTTTGGTGAGATTTGAAATATTAAAGTGATAGATTTAATTCAGACCGGAAGAAAGTTTTTTTTTTTTTTTCTATGAGGTGTTTTAATTAATGACACTTAAGTTAGCAATAGAGATAAACATTTGACTCTAAGCAACATAATGCTGTTCATCAACATGTGTGAAAGAAACTTGAAAGTACATAATGGCATTCTTTCTCATAAACTGTCAGCTTGAGTCTATCCTCTGGAGGAGGGAAGGTGCTCACAAATCCACTATGACTGTGTGACAAGAGAAAACATTCATCCTAGGGACATAAGCACAGACTCTTCTTGCCATGGACTCTAACATGCAAACAAATGGCAGCAGAAGCAATGACAATGTTGAGGTTAGTTTTCGCTCTTAGCAGGGTAGCCTCTGATGGACTTTTCAGAATTACTTCTTTTCAAACCAGAATATATACATCTCAACGACTACGATTAGGAACCAGAGTTTTTGCTAGGTCAAACCAAATACAGACAAGTAAATCAAACCCAGGTGACCTATTGCAGGTAGAGGCCTCGGGCTGATGGGCATGATTTAAGTTTTACACCTTTGTATTTAAGATATAAGAGTAGGCAAATCTTGAACTTAAGCTGATCACATTTTATTTTTATTTTAGTTGATATTTTAAGATACTTGTCTAAAGTCCTATAAAAAATGCCATTTCTGTTTTATCCACAGTTCTTCTGGAAGGTAATAATCATACCTATATCATAAGGTAATTTTGATGAGTAAATGAGTTGACAAATAGCAATCACTTATGAGTGCATCCTATGTAATATGTAACATGTGGTCATATTAATGAATACAGGATTATACAGTCTATTGCATACTGTACTTAGTTTGTGATATAATCATATAAGACTATTTATTGTACTAGGAAAGGCACATGGAAACATACAAACGATCCTAAACTACCATTAGGTAAATACAACAGATAGATTATATTTTCAAAATAGCATTTATAGAAATTTATAGGATAAACCTACATCACTACTCACATTTGTTAAGTAGGCCATGGATGGATAAATATTACATAAATCAAGTAAACATGCATTATGTGATTTTTCTATAATTGTAAAATAAAACAATAATACAGGGACAATTATATGAAATAAATTTTGAGTGTCAACATGCATCAGTTATTTACTCACATCTATTTCATTTAAATAAATAAAAATGATTTCTTGGATTATATACCAAACTTAGGATAATTTTACTTTAAATTATGGAAGAATTATGAATTATTTTCTAATTTAGAATTTAGTTTGTAGTTTTACTCCATTAAACATTCAACAGGTATATTTTGAATCCTTTTGTAAAGTCATTTAAATATTTAATTTAAAGTGGAAATGTGATTTTCTAAAAATTGTTTTTCTAAGAAAAGCTTGAAAAAAGTTATACATTATTGAAGAGAAGTAAAATACGGGAAATCTTCCAAAAAGTAAGCCTATTTTTTATGTAGGTCACTGCTGGCTTTCAACCAGAGATTTAAAAATATGCAGATTGTAGATAGAGAGGAAAATTGCTAACATACTAATGAATGTAGTAGAAAAAATATCCTTTGTCGAGAATATTAATTCCAGATCTGTCTTCATTTATTGTATAAAAATATTGTCTTAATGTTTAAGACCTCAAATGTTATAGAATAAAGAATATAATTTTCTATTAGAATAGGAAATGTAATTTTATAACAGAATCTTAAGGGTGACTTAAAAGAGTTAAAGTGAGATTTAAGATAAAGTCTACGTGAAAACATGTAAGGCTTTAAGTAACAAATCCAATCAGTATAAACTGCATATTTCTGCATCAAAAAAGGCATTTTCAAACACAAAAAATTTTGCAACACAGATAAATTCTGAACTTGTGTGATAAAAATGTTGCTCTTGACAAAATGTCCAACATAGTCAAGATTGTAGTGTTCTGAGTGCCCGCTCGGGACCCACGCAGGCGGTGAGGATGTGGTGAAGTGGAGGCAGGAGGAACCTACCCTGAAAATGGTATTATCTTCTATATTTGAATGGAGAAAACACAATTTTATTTGATTTTGTTTGCTGTTTCTACATTTAATATATTATCACAAAAACACATCCATATTAAGAGTTGCCATTCTAAAATAATAACAAGCCCATTACATAAAACAGAAGAATTTGACTTTGGAAATATAGTGTTTTGAAATATTAACATTTTCAATCTTTCTTCATTGATATTGGGTATAAATGAGCTAGAATGAATAAGAAATAGGTACACTTACCTAAAATGTCAGGCAATTATATACTATATGTATAATGAAGTGTAATTTCCACAAAGTCAATTAAAATACCAATTTGTTCTTATCACTTGTATTCTTATATTTCATCTTTTCATAAGAAATTGAAGTAGTCAAGAGATGTTTCTTAAACGCAAGGCAATTTTACATCAGATGATATTAATCACTCACCCAAATGGTGGAGGAAATTTTTACCTATAATTCAACTTTTAAAATGTCTACATCTATGATTCAAATATAGGTATCATTGTTTTGTTTTTGTTATTTTAAAGATTTTATTTATTTATTTTTAGAGAGAGGGGAAGGGAGGGAGACAGAGAGGGAGAGAAAGAGCAATGTATGGTTGCCTCTCACATGGCCCTCACTGGGGACCTGGCCTGCAACCCAGGCATGTGCCCTGACTGGGAATTGAACCGGGACCCTTTGGTTCCCAGGCTGCGCTCAATCCACTGAGCTACACCAGCCAGGAAGGTATCATTGTTTTAATAAACATTATCTATAAACAGATTTATACAGATAAATAATGATAAATAGCCAGAAAAATTTGTGTCTCTAGGGTCAGAAGTTTAAATATATGTGTATGTCACAAAACAAAATCAGTGTTACTAGGAAAGAGATCTACGTTAGTAAAAAGTCTGAACGACACCAAAACATATGTAACCTGATTTTTCCCTGTACACATATCGCAAGCACAAACATACAAAATTACAATTAGAAATAGTTTTAAAGCATGGAAAGTCAGTATGACAACATATTTATTGAGAGGAATTTATTTTACATAAGTCAGGCTTGTTCTTGAGCTTTCATGTTTTTTAAATAAAATTTAGAAACGACTATAAACCTCAGCCTAATATCAATGCAACTTTGCTGGTTCTAGGACATTTGAAAAGTGTGTCTTTAAGAAAGAACTGCAAAATGTAATATGGAAAATAATGGGATAGTGATATTCTTTTTAATGCTTTCAAAACACAGAAGAGTGTTGATTTGCCAAACCTTTAAATATTTCAGTATAGTATATTTTTTAAAAATCATATGACCACAATTTATAATATATATTATAACAAAAATTACCAGAAAAGTTTACCTTATAATTCACTTTATGATTGGTGATGTATTTTCTTCTTATATATTGATGTGATCGGATTCTGAAACAGAAAAAGAAAAACAGAAACAATTTCAACACTCATGTAATATAAACTATGCATAGTAACAAATAATAATAAACATTCTTATATATTTTCCATACCAATCAAGAATCCAGCTCATGAAAACAATGATAGATGAACAGCAAATACATTTTTCAAAGAAGAAAATATTGAGTGGCTTGAGCTGTCAGATTTTTGTTTTAGCGCTTTGCCTCGACACAGAAACCCCAACTAGAATCTCAAATCTCTCAGTTGTTAGCTGTGCAATTTTGGGCAATTTAATTCTGTTCTCTGAACCACACTTACTTCAGCTGACTAAAAAGTATTATATGCCCTTGATAGAAGTCTGAGTATTAAGTGTTATAATACATTTCAAGCTTTTAACATGGTGCCTAGTACACAGTTAACATTAAAGTATAAAGTATTAGTAGTACTTTTAAGTAAAAGTAAAGTAGGCTTATGGGAAATATGGTCAATAGCACACAGCTGATCATTTCTACTCTTCTCCATGGCTAGCACAGAAAAAGCTCCATAGAAAAAGCCTATTATTCTATGTGTGCAGCCCTGACCCTGAGTGCGAGACATATGCCCACCTTAACTGTTTAAAACTTATTAATCTATAATTTTTCTTAGTACTGCATGTTGAAAACTGCTCTATCAACCAGGAGATGTCACTGATGAATAACAACTCCATCTTCTGTGTTGCATACAGAAATTCTGATATATGGAAATAACCCAGTCAGACAATTTCTGTAAAGGGTTTATAATATTTTCTCCTTACTAAGGGACATATATTTTGTTTTCATATCAAGTCTCAATATTTTAAGAAAAATATTAAGCTATTATGCATGCTTAATATTTCAAATACAACCATTATTTTATAAATAATTTCAATAAGTATTAAATTTGCAGTCTTCAAATAATAAAAAGTACACTATTAAATGGAAAAGGAAATATATATGTAACATTTTAACTTAATATGGTCACCGTTTCAAAGCTTATCATGTTATGTTGCATTAGAGTTTATTAAAATTCACTTTCTAGGTTTCAGGCATATTATGATTCACGAAAACTAAGGTCTCTGCAGGCTACCCCAAAATACCAACAGCAACAAAAAAGAGATATGGCTGCAGAAACTATTTGGGTGATTCAGAAAGCCACAGCTATGGGCAACTGGTGACTGGCAGTTTCATCGTGAAAATGCGCCCTCTTGTGCATCACATCACATGCAGAGGGTTTTTTTGGCAAAACATCAAATCACCTAGGCGATTCAGCTCCCCTACAGCCCAGATTTGGTGTCTTGTGACTATGGCTTTTCCCAACTTAAATCACCTTTGAAAGGGAAAAGATTTCAGATCATCAATGAAATTCAGGAAAATACAATGAGGCAGCTGATGGCAACTGGGAGAACTGTGTGAGGTCCCAAGTTCCCGACTTTGAAGGGAACAGATGCATCCTTGTCTTATGTACAGTGTTTCTTGTACCTTATAACTTCTTCAATAACCGTCTCTATTTTTCATATTACATGATTGGAGATCTTCTGGATGGACCTCGTATATCTAACAAAATACTGGAGGTTACATTGAATGACCCCAGCACAATGCCTTATATGAGCCTGTTGAGTTATAGACATAAGTAAAATGTGAAACATTGGTATGTTTTGATGTTAATCAATAAGGCATTTCCTAGAGCAATGATTTGAAATTCAGGAAAATATTTACCCACAAAAGGATTCATCACAGAATTGTTCATTAGAGAATATTTTGTGACAGAGAGAAAATGTAACAATATGTAAAATGTTCTTAAACTATGGTTGTATGTAGCCAATAAAATTATGTCTATGAAGGTTTTTAAGGACATGGGAAATATGTATGGCATAATATAAGATGGACATATAATAAATATTGCAAGTTAATGTCTACAAATATATATTTAAAGAAGGAGGAAAATACTCCCAAAATGCCAGAGAAAAAAATGGATGAAGCAACGCAGAAAAGAAAAATGAGAGACAGTGTTGGAAAAATGGCAGACTGATAAGAAGATTGTTCTTTATTCTAAAGCCAGGGCGCTAATTTAAGATTATTCTTTCTGAAATATTATTTTCATAATTTGTTTTCTAGAATAATGTATCCCTATAGCTATGTAACACCTTGCTATATATAAGAATATATATTTACTTGTGGGATAAAATATTGTGATGAATTATATGCATACATATACACACAAACAATGGAAAGGTGGTGCATGGCGGGTATATGAAGGGAGAGGGAGCAGAAAGAGTTAGGGAACACCGTTATTATGTGCATCATTGGTATTGCAGATGTAGGAACAAATGGCTGTGTTAAATCGCAGTGGCTACAATGGTAATGATGAGAAAAAGGATGAATAAGAATCACACGGCTAACAAAGGTACCCTATTGCATGCTTCTTTATTAGGCAAGGGAGCCTAAAAATGGAAAAATTGTAGTAATCACACAAAATAAAGCAATTGATTAGAGAGGAGACTTGAATAAGCAAAGTGGATGAGTTTGTCTGTGTATGTGTGTGTATACAGGGAGGGAGAGAGAAAGAACAAATACTTCACAACAGAGGTGTCTCTGCGCAAGCTTATGAAGGGAACGGTGACATTGATACTTGTTGACATCGCTGTGAATATAGAAGTGAATCAAATTACAATAATGCAGCCATAGAAATGGGTGAAAATTTAAGAGAGTAAAAACAGAGGATGACAACGTTTTCTTCAGTGAAATTGCCCTTTAATGGGGGACAGAAGACAGGATGGTAAATCCAAGAATAAAATAAGCACATTTATCTGCGGGAAAGAAAACCTGAGAGTCAAAGTAACTAGTCCATTTGAGAACACAAGTAGGTCAGATGCTGCCTTAGATTTATAGCACCCTGTTCTTTATCGATATGTTAAATTCTAAACATTAAAAATGATTTATTTCTATATATTTTAGTTCATTCACATGTCCATTTAACAAATACTTACGTTCAACTTAATATATATCAGCACAAAGACTTGACCTGGATACACAAGGAAGACAATACAGTATCCATCCTCAAGGGAATCACAGTGACATAGTGATAAAGCAGCATACTACAAAGTACAAGGCATGAGGAGCTAGAGGAGGAAATGCTATGGGATGCTTTATGGAGATGAGAAGTTTTTGTAAGAAAGCACATATTCAAGAGAACATTTTATTCAAGTATTTTTCAACACAGGAAAAACAGAAAGGTACAACTATTTCCTCAGTTATTCACTCATTTAATTTGTTGATCATCTTCACTACACCACATTGCTTTTAATCAACACTCCAATAGCTGTTTCAATAGGAGAGTGGGCAAATATGCCACGTGAAAACTCATGTCCGAAATGGTAAAACTGCCCATAAGCTTGAATATTTAATGTCCTGTTTAACTTCTCAATAAATAATTCAAATATTTTATCGCATCTGCAAAAATCCAGTAAGCAATTCATAAACAAATGAACTGTGGTAATCAGGGTTATAGTTGTTTTTAATTATATTTCAATCATGCTCAGTGTTTGTGATGTAAATATTGGTGATTATTAGTATTGTCATAATTGTTCCCAATATCATAATTGTCAGACAGAAACAGAGAATACTAAAGTACTTGAATATCCCAGAGATGACTGTTGACTGGTTTGGGGTCTAAAGGTCTCAGAGAAAGCTGGTTTTAGTCATCAAAGTAAACCCCAGCTCATTTCATCCTGAGAGCAAGCCCCAGTTGAAAATTTGACGTTATCTAGGGAAACTGTGAGCAGAGAACACAGCTAAGCCATGCCCAGAGCCCTGATCCATAGTCTGTGAGATGAATCATTACACAGCATAGCAAATTAATACACATTTTGGGGCTTGGGAATGAGGTGCCACTATAAGAACCAAAAATTACTTGAAAAAAAGTGTGAGTGGCTTTGAAACTAAGAAGTTGGTTCATAAAAAATTAAGGAAACAAACAAACAAAAAAGGAAATCCTAAATCCCCTTGAACAGATTGGTAGATATCTGGATTTGGAAGATGCCACTAGGGAAGGTTCAGAAGGAAGTGAGGAACATTTTACTAAAAACTAGATGGAGGGAGGTCCCTGTGACCCAGTGACATAAGAGTAGTAAAGCTATCCTGTAGTTTTTGGGGACAGAGCACGTAAGTGAGGAACTTAAGAACCAAAAGTTCTGCTGCTTTTTTTTTTTTATGCTGATTACATTAAAATGTAAGAGGAGAAAGATACATTGTGGAAGGAATGGTTAAATAAAAAGAAACAGAGCTAGATGACTTTGAGAGTTACTGGTTTCTCCAGATGGTAAAAAGATGATAAAAGCCGTAAAGTGGCTGCTGGAAGCGTGCTATAGAAGAGAAGTAGTAGGTATGACTGTATGACCTTAAGCTAAAACTTCAGAGAGATCAACATGTCAGAGTATTTAATCACACTAAGTCATTTTCAAGCAATCAAGGGCATGCTTTACAAATCTTTCTCAGCCAAAAGCCCAAGACACTAATTCAAGAATCACAAAAGCTTTTTTCTCCAGGCCTTGACACACAATGCTTCACGTTCTATAGATCAGTAATCCCTGCTTACTTTCCATTTTCTAAATCAACGTGTTTGTAACTGTTTTCCTGTGCATGTGTTGCCATTGTAAATTGTGAATTTTGATAGCTGATGACTCTTCTCGTTAGTTTTCTGGTCCATGAATGAAGAAGCTTGTAGAAGCCCTATGAGCTCCACTTAATAGATCACATCCAGGCCTCAAGTCTACATCTGGACCTTATTTGCATTTTGGACTATGAGCTGATGTGATAATGGAATGAAACTCTTAAGAAACATTGAGAGGTGATTCCCAAGAGTTCTTAAATAGCTGAGCATCAGAAGTTGGCAGTCCCGCCCCCTGCTGTAAGTAAGGCCCTGTGGAATCATCTCCACCTGAGTGAGGGCAGGATCCAAGAATGCAACAGTCGGGCTGTGGTTATGTTATGCTGTGTAAGACTCCTTTATTGCAAGCTGATTCACCTTTTGGTTTTGTGGAAGTAAGTTGACATGAGAGAGATTAACAGGAAAAAATAACCAAATGTATTATGTTTGTACATGTGAGGGTTCTATAAGAACATACAATGCACTACATATTGGGTAGCTGAGTATTATATGTCTTTCTAGGCGAAGGAGAGGAAGACAGGAGTATAGGATTTCAAGGGGAAAGTATAAAATTCACAGGTAGATGAGAAAGAGCAAACGTGGTAAACAAATTCTGGCAGAGCCATCCAGAAACAACGTAGCACAGAAGGGAGTCTAATATAGAGATTTTGCCAGCCTCCTTTCTGTCTCCCACACTTAGCTCCTGTTGTGCTAAGGAGATAGCTCCTTTTCCTAAGCGGGTTTTTCTATCTAAATTCTCTTAGGCAGGTAAAGGGAGAGTAAAAGTCCCTTCTTTAGCCTTTCTTTGCTCCATAAAAATACATAGCTTGAAGTAAGCAATATACCAGAAAGTCTTATTTTCCTATGCCACCATGTATGGTTAGCACATGCGGATCACCTTTAGAAGCTGAGGGGGATACCTGGCTGACAGCCAGCAAGAAGGTGGACATTTCAGTCCTACAATTTCATGGAACTAAATTCTGCCAAAAGAGAATAAGTTTAGACCCTGTGCCTCGGATGAGATTAGAGCCCCCACAAACTCATTGTTCAGCCTTCCGAGAGCCAGCTAACCCAGGCTTGGACCCCAGGTCCACAGAAACTGTGAGAACAAAAATGGATGTTTTAATTCCCTAAGTCTGTGGCACTTTGTTACACAGCAATAGAAAAGTGATAAAACCACCTGTCAAAGTGATATTAGTGAATCAGCAAATTTATAATATTAGGAATCAGTGAATTTCTGACTCAGCTTTTTGATTTGTATTACTAAATGTAAATGCATTTATTTTAGCAACCTCATAAGGTATTTTTCCTTCTCTGTGTTATCCTTTTGAGAATGTTATAATTATCAGTAGAACAGTGTTTTTAAATTTCAGATACTTTAAAATGTTTCATATATGAAAAACAGGAAACAACTTTTCAGAAAATCAAAATAAGACATTTGAATAGAGGATCTGAATTTATAAATAAGATCATTTTGCATATGAAATACTTCTATAGGCTATTTGTATTGAGCATTGTAATTCATCCTTTAACACTTAGAATGTAGAGATGGACTTCATTTAATAAATAAAGATTGGTAAAGAAAAACAGTCATACTCTGGTTTGCCTTCGCACTTGCGACATAATAATGTTAGAAAGAACATTTTAGCTGAGTCACACTGGAAAGTCATCAACAATGGAATCTCACTATATTACACAATCACTAGTGCAGTGAATAAATAGGCCTTTGCTCCTTGGTACAAGGTGCTGCTGGTCCTTTACTACAAGGGTCATTTGTAAGCCAATTTTGTTATTGCCCTGAAAGAACATTGTTGTTAAATTGTGATAAAGGAGAAACCATAAATTGGGAAAGGATTTTAATGGTCATTATCTTTGTTAGTTAATGAGATGTGCTAATTATATTCTTAAATGACAATGATTTAGTAACCCTGGCATAAAGGGCTTACCAAGCAATAAGTAGGCTGGTCCCCTTCAATGTATTTTCACAATGCTGGAAGAAACACAATTACTGAGAGTCCTAATTATGCTATGTATAATATTATTCATTAAAGTGTCTATCTATGTTATGCCAAATTTCATGCTGTTTTTTATATGATATATTTGCATAGAAATTAGGGTACTAAGAATGTGACAAGAATTTCACTAAGATTGTACCTCTTGAAGTGTGGTCTCTAGATTTCCGGAAATCCCTAGAACCCAATCGTTTGGTGTGTGAGCTCCAAATTGTTTTCAGGGTAATTAAATACTACACTCACTGTTCCCACGCACTGAGGGTAAAAAATCATGGTAGGCAAACATCTTGATAAAGAAAAGTATATATCAGTAAATATATACCCTTGAGTACATATCATTTTTGTATTCTGTGTGAAGAAATAAGACATACTTATGAGACACTTATGCTAGGGTTTAATGTGTGATGGTCATCTCCAGGAAATATATATAGGTAGTTGTTTAACTAAACTAGTTTATTTTTTTCCATGTAATACCATTTTCACTTGACATAGTACCAAACTATAGCTACTTAGACTTGGCTTTCTTCAGACATTTTTTTTAATGTGAACAGAGAGAAACTGTTACCTCAAAACAATAAAAATAAAACAAAAAACAGCTGATAGTATTTGTTGCCAATGATTCGATGTTCCAAGCGAATATTAAAATTTTGGAGAACTTGTATTTTTCCTATGAATTTCACAGATTTTTTCAATTCTTATAGCCTTCATTGATGTGATTATGAAAAATATTAGTGAATCTTATTTTTACAATGAAAATTACCAACAATTAGAAGATATGCATATCTCAATAAACCAATATTTCTCAACTAACCAATGCATAATCTTAATAGCTATTTATAGGTAAATAATTTTTCAATTGTTGAGTTTTGATGTAGTATCAAAAAAAACCCCTCACAATTATCCGAAAAAAGAAATAAAAATGCCTTTCTCAACTCTATATCAGAACAAGGCTAGATTTTTTTTTATATATACTTCAATTAAACAGCCTGCCATAACAGGTTGAATGAGGAAGTAAATAGGATAATCCTTCTATGCTCCTAGTAGAAGCAGATGTCTTTTGTTATGCCGGACATTAAATTTCTTTGAGTAGCCCTGGCTGTTGTGGCTCAGTGGATTGAGTGCCGGACTGTGAACCAAAGGGTTGCTGGTTTAATTCCCAATCAGGGCACATGCCTGGGTTGCAGGGGGCATGTGAGAGGCAACCACCCAGTGATGTTTCTCTCCTTCAGTTCCTCCCTCCCTTTTCCTCTGTCTAAAAATAAATAAAATCTTTAAAAATATCTCTTTGAATAAAAAAAGTAAGCAATGTTTACTTTTACTGCTTATAGTAAAAAGCTTACTGTTATTTAAAAAATTAATTTTAAAAAATCTTCAGTTTTTACTTTTAAAATAGTAAAGAGTGGCTTAAATAAGTTGTATAAGCAAAAGATATCTGAGACTTCAACTTGAAGACTCTAAGGGGTCCAGACTCATGATAACTGGAAGTGAGTAGATACCCTGACCTCTGAGGCATGGCACACTGGCTGTTCCCTTGCTACGGGTATAAAATGCCATGGAAATAGTAACAAGGCGTCACGGACTGTAATGGCCCACTGTTCTTCCTTTTCAGAATTGCATGTTCTTTCCTTAGTAAGGAACACTGTGTAGATTCTGTTTTCTATCTGAAAGAAAAGGACAGCCAATAGCTTTCCTTATTATCTTTTTTTTCTTACTGAGTTTCTATAACCTATACAGGTAAAATAACATCTAATACTAAACCAAAATGAAGTAATGTTTTAAAGGTTTCCTTGTTCAAAGAGGACGGCATGAGTGTGCACAAAATCAGTTAACAATATTCTCCATGAACATTTCCTCAGCTCTTACAACATGTTTTAATTCCAAAATATGTTAGTCAAACTGATTCTCACTTTTCAGTGGAGAAATAAGGTCATTGAGATAATGAATGTTAAAGAGGGGGAAAGAAGAAAATGTTTATGCCATTAGGTAGAGAATTACATTAATAATGTTCACAGAAGTCACTTTTAAATCCAATTTTTCTTTCTGTGTGAGTCTGATGTGAAGGCCACAGAAAGGCATTGCGAGTGTACTCTATTCAGTTTCTCCTCTTCTGTCACCTTTAAACAGTGTTCACATTTTTTCACTGGCATTCAGAAAGTAAGACCTTCCATATGAAAACTACACTCCAAGAAAAATAAATAAGCTAAAAAAAAAGATTTCATGCGTTTGTTTTCTTGTTCTATGGGTTGTATAAGATAAAGATGTGATCTTTATGATTAAAATTTTAATTTTCAAGAAAATTCTTCAGAAATTAATAATTTTTAAAGGATTTGCAAATACACGCTTAGTCCCTTAGTTACTTCCTTTTATTCTCTCAGTTATTTTATAAACATAGCAGTTATATTTGAAATTGAATCCTAGTTTTACTACAAATGTTACTAGTATTTTCTGGATGTTTTTCATGTTTCCACTGGGTGAAAAAAACATCCATCTGTTTGTCCATATGCCGGAGAAGGGGACTTTGTCATTTCCATCAGATTTGAGGTCTTTTATTGTTTACTGCTGCTTGAGAAAAAGGACATGTTTCTTTTAATTTACTTGACTATAAAAATATAAACATATAGCATAATGCACCATCAATTGCACATTAACCCTACTGATTCAGAAGCAAGTAATTAAACCATTTATTTTTTAATTTAAATATTTTTAAAATAATTAATAGCAAAGCAAAATATTCAAAATCTAATCAATTAAAAGAATGTTTCATAAAAGTCTCATTAATATTTTAATTTAATATACTCTAATGTGATATATTTTGCCTGGGCTACTTAAAAGTCTTAATGCTAATTACAAATGTGGTAATTCTCAAGCTTAAATGCTACAACCAAAGCATTAACAAAGATTCAGTGAAATAGTGAATGTTGCCAATGATGATACAGATATTCTTGACCTAGTTTTGCTGTACACAGTGAGTTCTTAGAGGTACTTCATCAAAAACTGCTTTAAAATTACCTCAAGGAGTAAAAATTGTAAATATTAACATGATTATTATACAACCACTTCATCAAATACTCTTCAGTTGTGAGTGATAGTCTTTACAGAAAAAAGCAGATATGAGCTAAATATAAAAATACTTATTTAATGTCACTATAGTATCGAAAGTGTCATCACCTTTTATTATACTGATTCTGGAAGAAAAACGTTGATCTCCCTTAAATCATTAAAACTGGAAGTTGGTAATATGCTTATTTTAATTGTTTATACAACTTACTTAAAAAGAGACATAAAAATAAAAATGGTAAAATAGGGGGGTCTTGTTAGCTATTGAACATTTTCTCAAGAACCAAATTGAACACAATGGGGGGACCCCAAAAACCTGGAAATATTTTCCGGGGGGAGGGCCCAGGTAGCACAGGCTTACCCCACCCCAGGTGAATGCTCTAGGAACCATCTGCGTTCAGTGTACCAGATTGCCATATTATGAGAGGTTGCGTTCAGCTTCAATGAATTTTTTTTTTTTGAAGACTCACACTTTTTCCTATTTCATGATGGGTGATTTATGAGCATACCCAACCACCACACACTGGGGATTCAGAAGTTTTTTTCGCCAAAAACAGTATGATTCCAATGTCCTCCTTCCTATCACCTGATCTCACCCCGAGTGACTATTTTGGTTTCCCCCGATTGAAAAAGCCCTCAAAAAGGAACAGTTTGTTGATATGGAAGAGGTGAAACAAAAAAAAGCATTAAAAGGCATCAAAATCAATGAGTTCAAATACTATTTTCAATAGTTGGAAAAATGTTTTAATAGGGTTTAGTGTCTCAAATGGAGAACGCTTTGAAGGTGACTGAAGTTTACATATGGAAGAACAAATACACACTTTTTATACATGAATTCTGTTTTGGGGGTCCCCTATCATATTTAACAATGAACTCTTTGTTCTAAAAATGCCTCATACATAATAGCATAAGTCTTATGTTTTTAAAAATTCAAACTATTCAGTATTAAAAACATGTGACTTTCCAGAGATGCACAAGTGCCTGTCTGACAGGCAGGAGGGTATGTGTGTGCTCGGCCTGGGTGTGAGCTGAGATATTCATCAGGCAGAGTCTAAATTCTCCATTTCAGTCGTTAAAAAGTCTATTGGGATGTCTAGTTCTCCCAACAATGATTTCCTAGTGATGAGAAGAAAGATATAAAGAAAGGAAGATTAACATCAGGATACATTTGGAACATTAAAGCAGAAGCCTACTGTGACTAGAAGACAGGATCTAATTCAACCCTGTTTGGTCTGAGACAAATGATATGCATACCTAAAATTTAGCTGAGAAAGCACAACAGTATCATCTATTTACATTAAATGAAATGTAATAGGAAAATTTAAAAATAAATATATTTTATACTAGCTCTTTTTCTCTAAACATGTCCCCTATTTTGTTTTTCTCTACAAAAAAGGCAACTGTTTTATTTTGTTGCTATTGCTGTGGGGGGTTTTTTGGCGGAAGTAGTTGTTGATTAATATATGGAAAGGGGAATTCTTCATTAATAGAGTCATATTCCTAAAAGTCAAGAGAAAAAAAGTCCAAGAAATTAGAAAAAAAATCATTTCCCCCCTCTTTGAGTGCTGATTGTGCTTTGCATTTGCGGGAAGAAAAACCAGACACCCTAGAACAAAAGAATACATATCTCCAGGAACAGATGTTCAGTGTTGTAATTAACTGGACATATATTATCATATACAATTTCTATTTGACAGAGGAGCATTCAGAATCAAAATACTAGTTCATTTAAAACTAGTCAAAGCAATAAGGTGCAGGAGGAATGCAAGAGTTTGTAGGAATTAAAAACCGTGGACTGGCTAGTGTGACTCAGTGGGTTGGATGTAGGCCTGCAGACAGAAGGGTCACTGCATCGAATCCTAGTCAGGGCACATGCCTGGGTTGTGGGCCGGGTCCCCAGTAGAGGATGCTCAAGAGGCAACCAAGTGTTGATGTTTATCTCCCTCCCTTCCCCTCTCTCCTAAAGTAAATAAATAAATTCTTAAAAACAAAAAAAAAAACCCAAAACTATGGACTTAAACTAATATTGGGGGCAAAGAATCAATGCATCTAAGTTTTTATTAGTTTTTAAAAACTTTTAAGTAGAAAGTTAAGGTTACCTTTATATTACATTTATGCATTATAATTAATAAACCTTAACTGAAGAAAATTAATATTCTAATAGATTCATTATTTTACCTTTCTGCCACTATAGATTGACATGAGTAACTGCCAGAACACATGAATCCCTTCTTCAACATCACTGTTTTTGGAAACAGAACACTAGAGAATGTTTGTTTTTTAAAGATTTTATTTACTTCTTTCTAGAGAGAGGGGAAGGGAGGGAGAAAGATAGGAAGAGAAAGATCAATGTGTGGTTGCCTTGCATGTGCCCCGCACTGGGGACTTGGTGCACAACCAAGGCACGTGCCCTGACTGGGAATCGAACTGGCGACCCTTTGGTTCACGGGCTGGCACTCAGTGCACTGAGCCACACCAGCCAGGGCAGAGAATGTTTTATGTAAAATAGCAAGTTAAGGTTTATAGCCTAAACATTTCCCTTTGGTGACAATTTGAGTAACAAGAAATAAAAAATGAAGACAGGGAAATGGCACTATGGTCATATTACAGAAAAGAGAAGACTTTAAATCCATAAAGTTGGAAGGAAGAAGGGGAGATATTTAAGCCATATTTAGAGGTACAATACCTAAGATTAAGTAAATTAATGCAAAAGAGCATAAGATGGAAGACTTCTATCACTACTTTTCAGATTTTTGTCATATAATTAAGTAAAGGGAAATCTTATTAATGAAAAATAATAGAAGGACATGAGGAACGTGTTTGAGAGTTGGGAGCAGATCATAATATAAAAACTTATAAGCTCCCACTCTGAACGAGCCAAGACAGAAAATTGGTGCTAAGAAGTAGAGGTCACGCTATAACAAAAATCTGAATATGGAAAGGACTTCAAAGGTGAGTAATGGGTAGAGGCTGGAAGAATTTGGAGGTAAATGCTAGAGAAAACCCTACACTATTGTAAATGAACTTTAAGGCAGTTCTGGAGAAGGACCAGAAGGAAAAAAAGAGAGTTGTAGAGAGAGCTTCGGTCTTCTTAGAGAATTCTGTGCTGTCATGAAAAAATGTTGGAAGAAATAAATGTATCAGAGGAAATGAGTGTAACAGGGTGCCACCAAGAAGTGGGCCCAAATAGGGATTTGAAATGGGGTCCAGAACTCAAGGTGTCCAGGAAATATTAGAAATATATATATAGGATGTCCTCACCTCCATGAGTCTGAACTGGGGGAGGGGGACGATGGGACTCCTGGAGCAGGGCCATTCAGAGCTGTTTTGTATAACAGCAGCTTTGCAGCTAACCTCTGGCATGGTCATTTAACATATCTGTAACCTTTAACTGGTTTCATAGATATGTTAAATAGCTGCAGGCATGCTTTGAACCAGGGGGATGAAAGTGACTGCCACCCAAGATGTAACTGGGAGGCAACTCCCCCTGGACACAGTGCCTGTGTGAGAGCTTGGAGATGATTGGCTCTGTGCCGTGGGGCCACACCTGCTCACAGTTACATGGCAGCCCAATACAGCTAGAAGCATATGAAGTGCTGGCAGGTGTAGCTGATTGAAGGAGGAGTCAGAAATGGGGCTGCAGAGGAAGATTGGCACAGGTATTTAAACCCAGGGACGCCAGCCATAATGCTGTTTCTGGACCCCTCGGCCTGAGAGACAGAGAGAGATCACCACGTAGCCTTGGGTGGCTCCTTTTGCCACATGGCCTAGGAAGCAGGAGAGACTTTGCCTGGAAGAAAAGGGCTGAAAGGACTCTTGCTGGTGGGCCATGAGAAGGTGCCACATGGTTTTTGGATTAACTGGAGATCACGGTAGCAACACAGTGGATGGTGTTGGAACCGAGGGGCTGCCTTAATCATGGACTTCTACTTATTTCCCTGAGATACGGTACCCTGGACTGGGCAGAGGGGAGAAGGAAGGATTGTGTGCGTCTGTGGGTATTCTAAAGAACTTTAGTAGTTTAAAGAAGACAGTAAGTCATTACTCCAAGCCTGTATAACTTGGAAATAAATTCTTTCCTTTTCACCAGTCTCTGGCATTGAGAAACGTCTTTCCATTGGTGGCAAGCATAACAAACCTGGTGCGGGGTTGGGATATCGTCAGGTGTTCCCGGCCCTTGTTCTGTAACTTGAGGACTGAAATATTGGGCAGTGGAGTAAAAGGTATCATTGTTACAAAATGGTAGAGAACATGACTGAACTGTGTTCATGTTCTAGTGTTTGGTGGGAGATAAAGCTTATGAGTGATGAAATTGAATGTTTGGCTGAGGAAATAGCTAAGCAAAGAGTTGATGTGTGTTTCAGCTTCTCCTGAACACTTTTGTAAAATGTCAAAAAGAGAAATGGCTTAAAGATGGAACTCTTAGTCAGAAGGTAAGCAGGGCTTAAAAACTTTGGAATATTCTCAGCCTATTCATATTAAAAAGAAACAAAGAAAGAAAGAAAACATTTTAGTTAGAAAGAGAAAACTAAGGGTGTGGCCAAGTGAGCAATTGACAAGGGAATTGGTTTGGGTGTGAACCTAAGACTTAATCAGCCATTTTAGGAGAATAAAAGCTAGTTTGAGTAGAAGAGGAAGGAGACAGAAATGTTGTTCCACTTCTTAGATTTTGCAGGAAGGAACTGCAAGTTACTTGGATGCAAATGGAAGAAGGACCCCAAAGGTGGTCCAGAGGTCATCAGGGTAACCTCTTCAGTTTCTGAAGTTTCTGCACAGTAAAAGAAAAAATCAGCAATGTAAAAAGGCAACCAAGGGAATGGAAGAAGGTAGTTACAAGTTATATATCTGACAAGGGATTAATAGAAAAATATATAAAGGACTCATGCAACTTAATTTAAAAAAAAACAATCTAATTGAAAATGAACAGAGGAGCTGAATAGACTTTTTTTCCCAATGAAACAATACAAATGGTCAATAGGTACATAAAAAGGTGCTCAGCACCACTAATCATCAGGGAAACGTGAATGAAAACGACAATGAAATATCGCCTCACACCTGTCAGAATAGCTATTGGCAAAAACATAAGAAATAAGTGTTTTCGAATAGATGGAAAAAAGGGAATTCTTATATACCATTTTTTTGGGAATGTAAATTGGTATTGCCACAATGGAAAACATTATGGAGGTTCCTCAAAAAATTAATAATACAACTACTGTATGACCCAGAAATCCCACTGCTGGATATATAGCCAGAGTAAATGAATATATATTCCAAAAGGATTATCTATGTGTTATGTCTATTGCAGCCTTATCAACAATAGCCAAGATATAGAAGCAACCTAAGTGTCTATCAAGGGATGAACAGATGGAGATGTGATATATATATATATATATATATATATATATATACACATACATATATATATCATATTATACATATAATATATGTTATATATATATCAATTTATGTACATAATGAAATGTTATTCAGTCATGAGAAGAAAATCCTGGCATTTGGGACAAAATGGATGAAAATTAAGTGTATTATGAGTGTATTATGTGAAGTGAAATCAGAGAAAAATGAATACTGTGTGATATCACTTATATGTGGAATTTGAAAAAACAAAAGTCTTAGAAACAGAGAGTAGAGGGGCAGTTATCAGAGGTGAGGGGATGGAGGAAATAAGAAAGTGTTGATCAAAGGTGCGCATTACCAGTTATAAATTGAATAAATTCTGGGGATCTAGTATACATTATGGTGATTATAGTTTATAATACTTTATGATAACTTGAAAGTTGCCAAGACAGTTTATCTTAAATGTCCTCAGTACAAAAAAAAAGGGTGATTATGAGGTCTGATAAAGGTCTTAGCTAATGCTATGGCAGTAATCGTATTGAAATGTAAAAATATATAAAATCAACACCTTGTACACCTTGAACTTATATAATGGAATTTGTGCATTTCAGCAGGCTGCACAGTTTGCAGGCAAAGCTTGGGGAACTGGCATTCCCCTAGCTGAGATGCCCAAGAGCATGGCTACCTCTACCTTGATTTCTAAGAATGGACCATTGGGAGCTGCAGGCATGTGACCCAAGCAAAGATCTCACCTGGAGGCCAGGCCACTGGAAGAGCCTCTGCGAGGTAAATGTCTCCTGGAGGAATGGGGGTGGGGCCACACCTTGATCCAGACCAGAAGAGATACCTGTGTGTAAGCTGACCTTGTTGCAGCTGCTCGTAAGGGCTGTGCCCACCAAAGCCATGGGAGTAGTGATTCTCCAGCATGTCCAGAAGGAGGAAGCTCGACCCCAGTGGGACTTAAGTTTTCAAACTTGTTCAGGACCTGTTATCCCCTTCATTATCTCCCGTTTCTTTCTTTTGAAATGGGAGGGGTTTTGTTTATTTGTTTGTTTGTTTGTTTCTTATGCTGGCCATCAACATATTTTGGAAGTACATAACTTGTTTAAGTTCATAGGTTTAATTTTGGAGAACAGTTTGCCTCATATGAATCATCTCATGAATATCTGATTTAGATTATATTTAGGTAAAATTTTCAATTTAGACTTTTGAATTAATGCTAGAATGAATTGAGACTTTTGAGTCTATTTGGATGGAATGAATGTATTTTGCATGCAAGAAGCACAAGAATTTGGGGGTGTCCAGGGGTAGAATGTTGTGGTCTGAATGTTTGTGTCTTTCCCAAATTCTTATGTTGAAAACATAACACTCAAGGTGATGATATTAGGAGCTAGGTTTTTGAGAAGTGATTAGTTGTGAGGGCGGACATTGCATGAATGGGATTAGTGACTTTATGAGAGACCCCAGAGATGTCCCTTGCTCCTTCTGCCATGCCAGAATGCAGGAGAAACCTACACCCAGGAAGAGGACCTCACCAGACATTCTGGGACCCTGATCTTGACTCTGCCTTCATTATTGTGAGAAATAAATTTCTATTGTTGATAAGCTGCCAAGTGCCTGGTGCTGTGTTACAGCAGCCTAAATAGACTGGGCCAATAGACCATGACTCTTTGTTTGTTTGCTTTGTTTTAAAGAGCATGGCTTTGATTAAAGGGAAAATTTTAACATAGTATCTAGATGGGACAAATAAAGTTTTTAAATTTTATTTTCTTGGATGAGAGAGAAAAAACCTTTTATATGCTTCAAGGAAATAGTGTAGAACAATGGGATGAAAGAAAATAGAGAAGAAAGAGAAAATCACCAGGGCAGCAAAGTCCTGTTGGTTGGAGTAGAATCAAATGGAATACTGCAATAATAATACAAAGCACATAATATTATTTTCTTTATAGAGAAGATAAAAGAAGCTGAAATGTAAAATAATTTTATTAAGGTAACATACTAGAAAATACTCCTTCATCTGTCTTATTCCAAAGCTTGCTCTCTCTTTATTTTTCACTATATCATTTTACTTCTGAATATTCCATACCCTATATGAAACATTAACTTGTTTATAGGAAGTAAAAAACAATTAAAGCAAATAAAATACTTTTGCTGCAGCAAAAATTGCAAGGATTTCCAAGAAATTGTAAATGGCATATATATTTTTGTTTATAATATTTGATGTCCAATTTTTTCAATACATTACCTAAATTCTACTGAAAGTACAATAAAGTGAATGTACCTAGACAAATACTAAGAATAAACTAATGAATGAATTTAACAATTTGAATGCAAACAATTTACTGTATACTGATAACCATTTAGGATTTACAAAAGTACCTTTGGAAAGCACCTGTTAGAATAAAATGAAAATCAACATCTCCATTGTTATATCTGCAACTGTTTATTAATTAATGTAGGGCTTGTTAATTACAAGGTATTAAGATGTGAGACACTACAACTCAATGTTTTATTTATGAATAAATAAAGACATGACCAATAAAAAAAGTATCAGACCTATGACGGGCAATATATTGTTTATAAAAATTAATATAACAAGACCTTTCTGATTTAGAACCTGATGTCCTTGTGGGTTTATTGTACTGGTTTTATACAGTTGTTTTGATGTTTAAATAACTCAGGAGCTAATATAGCCCAGGGTAAAGAGCTCTTGGTCTATGCCATAGAGGCAGGTAATAATAGAGAAATAAAGTAGATTTAATTTAAGAAACAATATAAATAAATATTTAAAAAATGAACTGGAGACCAGGATACTGCTTGAAAGTACCAGTTGTTACTACTGTGAATCGATGCTATGTAATTAAGTACAGGTATCCCACACTTTTTTCAAAAGTTTGCTGTGTACCTTTTCACTTTTGCCAAAAATCTGTATCCGTTCCTGTTATTGCTGATCAAAAGAATTCTGAATATTTTTGCTTTTACAAAAAAAAGGCTCAAAGAGAAAATAGCATTCAGTGTTCATTTTGTAGCAATCCATTCAGAGGCAGAGTGCATACTCCTCCTCCATCCCCAGCACAGCCAAGCATCTTCCCCAAAACTACACTCAGAATCTCTGCATCAATCCACTGCAGCTTTGAACTGTGTCTGTGAGCCTCTGTGTTTTATCTTCCTTTATTTTGTGCATCTGTTAGCAACATGTGTCCTAAGGTAATTGTTTTTTGCTTTACATAGTTCCAATGAAAAGGCTTCATAGGAATGTTCTATTTTGACTTAGCAGGGAAAACATATAATAAAGAACCACTGTTGCTCATCCACTGATATTTCAAATTTAAGGTGACAACTAGTTTTGTATGTGAAGTTTACAGATTATCATATTTTGACAAAAATTAAAACTTGTAATAGTCACCATGTAAGATCAATAAAATATATATTTTATAGTCGTTGCAAATAAACTGTTAGTATTTGTTAGCTTATCTATTTGAGGTGTCGATGGTCTATCACGGATGCTGTCAGTAAATAGCTCACTACCATGATGGACTATCAAACATGAAATAGTGCTAACCTCAAAGGTGCACTAGGGCATAAAATGGATTCAATGAAATATCTGAAAAAGTCAGTTGTTGTAAGTTGAATTGTGTCTTCCAAAAAAAAAAAAAAGTTGAAATTCTAACACCTGATACATCTAAAATGTAACCTTATTAGGAAATAAGATCCTTTACAGATAAAACCAAGTTATGATGAATTTATTAGCTTGGGTTCTATTCCAATAAGACTGACATCTTTAAAAGAAAAGACAAAGATGGGGACATGCATCAGTAACATCATGTGACTGGACTAAGGAGGCAGTGATTTTCAGTGATGTGTCTATAAGCCAAGGGACACAAAGCATTGTAGACAACACCAAAGCTAAGTGAAAATCATGAAGCTGATTGGTCTTCAGAACCTTCAGAGAGAGAGAATAGCCCCGCTGCTGCCTTGGTTTGGAACTTCTAACTTCCACAACAGTGAGAGAATAACTTTCTCTTGTTCTAAGCTGCTGAGTTTGTGGCACTTAATTATGGAAGAGCTAGAAAATCAGTACATCTGTCTGATCCAGAACCCTTTATGTGTACAGTTGGAATAATAACAATAAAGATGAATATCAATATTCCAGTGTGGTAAAAGACTAAATGCCTTCCCATTAAAATCACAGGCAAGGCATGGATATTTGCACTAACCATTTTTATTCAACATGGTGCTATAGGTTATAGCTAGTAGAATAAGCCAAGAAAATAATTAAAAGTTATATAAATGGGAAAGGAAGAAGCAGACTTTAAAAAATTTTCAAGTGGCATGATTTTCTCTGCAGGAATAATAAACTGCTACCAAAACTGATAGAGTTTAGCAAATTTTTGCAAAAGGTTAACATGCAATATCAATCATATTTTTATATAGTAGCTGTGAACAGATGAAAATAAAAATTTAAAAAATCACAGTACCATTCACTATATCATTAAATGTGGAATGCATAGGGAAAAATATGACAAAGATGTGAGTGATCTATACACAAAGCCCCGAGTACTACTGTGAGAAATGAAGATCCTAAGTAAATGGAGACAGAGTGTTTATGTTGAAGAAGACTAAAAATTATTGCAATATCAACTTTCTCAAACAGAGTACAGATTTAACGCTAGTAAAAATTTCAGTAGGCTTTTTTCTAGTAGAAATTGACAACATAATTCTAAAGTTCATATGGAAATGCAAAGGACCTCAAGTAGCAAACCACGTTGGAATAACACATTTGGAATATGAACACTAACTGTTTCAAGTGTTATTGTAAAACTACAGTAATAAAGACTATGTGGTATTTGTGTAGGAAAGTCAAACAAATTTTAATAGATCTACATTTATAAGAGAAACTTATTTTCAACAAAAGTGCAAAGGCATTTCAGTGGGAAAGGGTAATTGTTTAGACAATCGGTTCTAGAACATTTGAGCATTTATATATATATACACACACACAGGAATGTCAATTCATATCTTACAAAATATACAAAAAATTAACTCAAAACAGCTATACATCTACAGGTAAAGGTAAAAGTATAACATTATTATAAAAAAAGCATAATAGAAAACTTTTTTGATTTTAAGTTATATACCTAAGTAGGCATGTATCAGAGGTACACCACCAACCAAACAAGTTGGTAACTTAGACTATAAAATCAAAAATGTCTTCCCTTCGAAAGGCATTAAGAGAACACACACACAAAAATCCAAATACTTGGAGAAAAAATTTGCAAAACAAAAACCTAAAAAAAGATTTATACTTAAATATATAGACATCAAAAAACAATGTATGGACAAAAAATATGGGCACATGATTTAACTAGTCAGTTCACATAATTATATACACAAATGGAAAAACAGTACACGCAAAGATGAGCATCCTCACCAATCCTTAGTGCAATGCATATTGAACTCATAATTAGCTAACTATAACTACATACAAAGAATGACTAAAATTAGAAAGTTGTGTTCTGGCATGTGTTGGTGAAGATATGCTACTGTTAAGAAAAATAAAATAGTGAAAACAAATTCTAAA
The DNA here is from genome assembly GCA_004026765.1 of Micronycteris hirsuta. Classification (NCBI taxonomy): domain Eukaryota; kingdom Metazoa; phylum Chordata; class Mammalia; order Chiroptera; family Phyllostomidae; genus Micronycteris; species Micronycteris hirsuta. The sequence continues at coordinate 49,448 of PVJI01008075.1, forward strand.
ACATTGTAATAGTTTCTTAGAAAGTGTAACATATTTCTACAGTATGATTCAAAAATTTCACTCCTGGGCAGTAATCCAAAAGAAAGAAAGCATATGTCTAAATGAAGACCTATAAACAAGTGTTCTTAGAATTTTATTTGCAATAGTCCAAAACTAGAACAACCAACCAAACATATGGCCACAGATGAATGACTGTACAAACTGCAGAACACCTATGTAGAGTGGAATACAACTTGGCAATGAAAATGAATGAACATCGTGTTTGAATTGCACAGTAATTATATGAGGAAAAATAAACCAGAAACTCTCCTCCACTAAAAAAATCAAAATTTCCTAGGATGTAATTTTTATAAATGTATTAAAATGTCATCAAGTGACAGAAATCTGAGCAGCGTTTTCTTGAGTCACGATACAGAGATTAAAAAGGGGCACATAGACTTCCCTGTGACAATGGTTTCATGGATGTGTACAAATCAGTAATACTACTAAAATGAAACCTTTAAATGTATGTAGTTTATAGTATGTGGCTTATACTTTAATAAAACTACTATTAACGAAGATTAAAAATGTGTGTATTTGTTATATCAAAGCTAGCAAGATCAGAATGTGAATATTTTAATAAATATAAAAGCAACAAACAGCTTTGGTAACTTATAAGAACGATGTCCTAAAAATCATTGTACTTTTAGGATTTCATCCTGTGTGTGGAGAACAACTTTTCCACACTCTAGAAAAATGTTTGGAAAAACTTCATTAAACAGCATTACATGTTAAGCTTTCTGTCTTTTTTTTTTTTATATAATGCAAGCATGAACATTTAATAGGCTTCATTGAATTGTGATTATCGCAGAGGACTGTGAAGATTGCACTACTTTCCAAAACATTTTGACCATCAGTCATATATTCTTGCCAAGGTTATTATCATTTCCCCATACAGTTTCCTAAGGAAAATAATTGCAAAGACACCAGTGTAAGTCTATTAATGTTAGAATATCTGAAGAAAACTGTATTCACTATGGAGCCAGAGCAAAAGAAAGTTCTAACGAATTTTTTTAAGTTAGCTTTTCCACAAAACTCTTTTAAAAAAAGATTTTATTTAGTTAGTTTTAGAGAGGGGAAGGAAAGGAGAAAGAGAGGGAGAGAAACATCAGCATGTGGTTGCCTCTCATGTGTTCCCCACAGGGTGACCTAGCCTGCAACCCAGGCCTGTGCCCTCACTGGAAATTGACCACTGTCTTTGGTTCACAGGCCGGCACTCAATCCACTGAGCCACACCAGCCAAGGCAAAACTCTTGAAAAAAGAAAAAAACAATGCTCGGACCACAGAATGTATATTCTATTTGCCTTTATCAGAGAAGGACCACTTGATGGAATTTTCCATTGAGGTTAGTCAATTAATTTTTGTTCTGTGCCCATTACGAATCATTAAGAGTATAAATTGGGTTTATCATAATAGATTTTCTGTGAGACAGAAACATGCAGATTAATAATCAATATGCATATCATGGTGCTCTCATGAATCACTTCTTTCCCACTGAAATCTCAGGAAGGATTGACATTTGTGTTAGGTCTTACTGTTCTTGTGTGTCATGCCAATCAACCCCTAAAGACCAATTACCTTGGTCTGTAGGAAAACTGAATTTGTTCTGCACTTACAACACTTCGTACCAGCTACAACCCGAATTGAACTCTTTGATTTACCCTCTCTGAGACCCTGCTGATCTAACCAGCGAGTTCTCTTTTTAACTAACATTTTTAACTAACACCTTTATGATTTCAATTATCAGAGACTAATTATTGTAGAATCTCACAGAGCAACATAAGAATTAGAAGTCAAGTTGCACTTGGGGCCAGTGAACCGTATTCTGTTTCATGGTCATGGTGTACAAAGTTAATTCTTAAGGATAGCACATAGTTAGTAATTTTGCAGTAGAATTCAATTTTATGAGCTACTTGAGAAACTCATACAGAAAAAAAAGCATGAATATTGGTATACTTTACTTTGTATTAGAGAGCCAATTCATTACAGAAGTTTTTCTTTCTAGGTTAAGTGTTTCTGCATCTCGCGCATTTATATTATAGCCAGACCTTCTCATAGAGAAAAAGCACTTTTGCTTTCACATGGATTTTTACTGGTAGTTTGCAGACTGTCTTATAATTAATGGGCACCAATCTCAATGATAACCAAGAATCTTCATTTATACACTTTATCTAAAAATTTGGATATTCTGAAAACTAAATTAGGTCATTAAGATAAAGAAAATTATTTTATCTTTTATTTCTGCAATGGAGCACACTTAATGGTGTTGCCTTTAATAATATATAAAGTTATATTAATTTCATTTCCTATAGTACATTTATATTTGTTATTTTTGACACACACATTTACTTGTCGGTACCCATTACATACCACATATTGCATGTAATGTTAAAATATAATTATTAATTATATATCATTTTAGGCTGAAGGATCTCAAAGTCCAATGAAAGAAACAGGTATATATGATCAAGCACTTACAAGCACATATACAGTTCTGTAATAAAAATATAAATATGTTTTGGGGTGCTATCTTTAAACTATGTTTATTTTTCCACTACTGTCAATGAAGTATTTTTAAAATTAAAATCTTAATATTAATGAAGATGGCTCAGCATTTAACTAGGTAATTGTAATATATGGCAGTAGTAGTTATTAAGAAGATATATCATCTTTTAGCTGCCATTTATAATAGTAGATAAATACCATAACTACTTCTATACTTATGCAAAATAGGAAATAATGGTTTCTATGGTGAGAAAAAAAGTACAAAGATATTAGTACTCTAAATTACCATACTATATTTCAATTGCAACAAGAACATATGAGATTTAAATGTGAAAAATTAATATGTAAAATATTAGCATTGTTACATGGGTGTACTTTACCTTACAAAATGTTATACTTCTTTTCTTAGGGATGTTTAGTTGTGATAATGTTCAAATTCTTGGTGGGCATTAACCTTTTCCCAGTATCCCTAGTGTTAATAAAATTGTCTAGATCCATGGCATTTTTCTTGTAAACATCAGTGACTGCCCTGGGATCCCAGGGGGTGAAGTGATTCAGCAGACCAGCTTGCACGATATTTCCTTATTTCTTGCCTTCCTCTCCAGTGACCAAGTTCATGATCCAGCTCACTGAAACTGTTAAGCGACTATTGAGTATTCCCTAAACACACACTGCAGTGGCTGTGCACCGAGGATGATGATTGGATAAAATAAAAACCGTTCACCTGCACTACAGGGTTTATCACAAGTTGAAGCCTGCATTAATTCTTCATAGTTTCTATGAGGTAGGCCACCAATTTTCAACCAGTGTGCCACAAGAATTATTAAAACATGGAATGTTTAGTCAGGGGCACTGAGCTCTTTTCCCTTAGATTGTCCAATTAAAAAATGACAAGGGCCAACACAGCAATAGCTGCGCAATATGAATGAATCAAAATTTCACGAATTTTTGTCGGATCAAAAAATACAATATATTTTTGAAGTGCCACAGAATTACAATAATTAGTTGATGTGTGCCACCAGATGAAAAAAGTCAAAAATCACTGGGTTAGATAAGAATTGCTTTTAAAAGCCCTGGCTGGTGTAGCTCAGCGGATTGAGTGCAGGCTGTGAACCAAAGCACTGCCAGTTTGATTCCCAGTCAGGGCACATGCCTGGGTTGCAGGCCAGGTCCCCAGTAGGGGGTGCGTGAGAGGCAAACACACACTGATGTTTCTCTCCCTTTCTACTTCTCTTCCTCTTTCGCTCTAAAAATAAATAAATAAAATATTTATTAAAAAGAATTGGTTTTGAGATATTTTCTCATCTTAAGGTTGAGTATGTCCCTTTCAAAATTAAATGAACAAAACTTCTTCCTGATATCTCATTTCAACTATGAGGGCTACATTTTTCACCCTGTTTTCTTTTTGGAAAATTTCCTTAGAGTTATTGTGTATAAACTATATTTCTGTGTCTAAATGGATTCGTATCTGTCTTAGGCAAAATCATGTAATTAGTAGAGTGATTTTTTTTTAATTTATAGAAAATTTGACTAATTCTGAAATAATACTTAAAACGTACTCCATCTATGACTTATCATCACAAGATCATAATTGATTAGTCTTTTAGTCACACACTTTAGAATGCTAGACATATGGAAAGACCTAAAAATTATTTACTCAAAACTGAATTGAAGGATAAAACTGAGCCTTGGTCTCCACAGGTGTCTCTGATTCTAATATATGATTGCTTTTGTTTTTTATGTTTCAAAAATAAATTAAAACTTTTCTGCTTCTGCCCTGGCTGGTGTAGCTCAGTGGATTGAGCGCGGGCTGGGAACTAGAGGGTCCAGGTTCGATTCCCCGTCAGGGCACATGCCTGGGTTGCAGGCCTGGTCCCCAGTGAGGGCCATGTGAGAGGCAACCATACATTGCTGTTTCTCTCCCTCTCTGTGTCCCTCCCTTCCCCTCTCTCTAAAATAAATAAATAAAATCTTAAAAAAAAAAATTATGCTTCTGTCAAAGTCTTATATTCTCAATCTAACTATTGCAAATATCACAAACATATACAAATATTAAAAGCTTACAGCCTCAGAATTTTGCTGAGTTTACAATGTTCAAATACTTGGATTTTCAATTCAAATACTATAACATTAGTACACAAATACACAGACTCATACACACATATTGAATTACAATAAACTTAATAATAGATGCTATATTCTGTCTGTAACTGATTGCAAATGTTAGCTGATTTGATAGCTGGAAGATATTTTTCTCAACATTAATAGAATAAGAAACATTCATATGAAACAAATCAGTGTGATGACTTCCCTGTATCACATTTAAAATACAAGAAAATACATCCTGCACTTCCCATGTCATGGAATAATAGAAGAAAAATGGCATTTGTGAAACTGACCTGAACAACATTTGTTTTCAGAAACGTATCCTTGTGCAAGCAGCTGAAGCCCCGTAGCAGTGTGTGTATTTGATGTATAAAGCGTTGCATAAGCAAGAAAGCATTTCACAAGGTCAGAAATGCAACCCATCTGAACCTGCTGTTAAAATTCAGCAAAATATGCTGCAGATATTCTGTAATCATTTCTTCCTGTCACTATGGATCAAATGCCATGCAACCTACATAAAAAATGATGGCATAAATTCCATTTCTGGAAGAATATACTTTGCAATATAAAAGGAATGAACTGCACCAATTCAGCTGCAGGATCTCACTGCACTGCATCTTCTCAGATGACAGGAATCTTTAATAGAAACCATTTACAAGCACTTGTGTCTGGGCAAGTAAATGTACAAGGTAAGAATGTGGTGAAGTTTAGTGGAAATCAAGCTCTTTCATAAAAAGACAAGTATGTGCCTTCTAAATTCAGAGTAAAAATGCTGTGACCAGTGATGCGAAATAATGGGCGCTGGGCCATTTTCATCTCCCGGTCAGCACTCCGGTTATTTTTCTGCTAAGTGCAGCATATGCCCATCCTGATTTCGTGGCACACACGATGGCATGTCATGACATCAATGTAATTCTACTATCAAGAAGGAGAGACCTAAACACAAGCAAAGGGTATTAAGAGGGGAAACATTTACTTTTATCTTAATAGACCTTCAGTGTGACACAGACATGCACTCACACACACACACCATACATACATGCAGATGGTATATCTTTTCACATTTAAAAAGCAAAGATATGGATTGTTTTTCAGCAGAAGAAATTCTGTGAAATGTTTATATCTAAAAATAACTATAATATTTTTAAAATAATGATACTTCACATTTCTTAAACTCAGTTTTACTTTCCTGGATGTTAACCATATTTTATGTTTCCTTAAATCTGTTTTTAATCTGTGATGTTATTTTTAGCGATGTTATAAGAATTTCATTGCATATCTTTTCAAAAAACCTGCATCTTGTCAAATTTTCTTAAGATTCTATCAGATCCCGGTCTCTATTAATTGCCTTCCTTCCTACTCATAATTATCCATTTTTGGCTAAAGTTTCTTCTGCACAAAAGATATGTTCCAGGAAACAATATCTATATGGTAATTAATTTTACATTCATGACAACCTTTGTTTTCATTTTACAAATGATAATTATGAGATGATAATCATGAACTACTTATGAGATGTTAACTCGCTTTCCCGATGACATCCAGTTAGTAGTAATTTGTTGAGCTAAAACCCGTGATGTCAATCCAGCTATAAAAGCTCTGTTCTCCACAACTGGAAATATTCTCACAAAAGGTGTCAGTTGCAGCCTGAGCATGGCCACTGTGATCTACATAAATGTCCCTGAACGCCCATCATGCCTGATGAGCGGTGTACTTAACAGCCCTCTACTGATTTAGCACCAACTTTAAGACATTCTAACCATAGGGTCACACTCCCCATCTTTGCCTCTTTGCATCTGAGTCCCCTCATTTGTGAAATGAGCATAGAAGTGTCAAACTTGTTAAACCTACTAGTTTTGTAGTAACATCAAATGAGATCTACAAGAAAATCTATTTTAACAATATATTTTAAAATTTATTTGGTTTTAAAATTATAGTGGTAGTACCACAAAAGAAGACACTGTAAACTAGATATACATTATCCTATAGGTTCAATAAAGATCTAACAGTAAGTAAGAACATTAGAGGAGAAAAAAAAATTGCAATGCATTTAAAAGAATAGGCAAAAAGAAGCTTACAGGAAGGAACACATAGTTAGCTGTTTCTATTTTCATATACTCACCAGCTAACTCTGTTGCTAATATCACTACTATACTCATAAGACCATTAGAATAAACAAATCTAATCCTGGGGTTTTGAAGATGACAAGAAGTCACCTAATTGCACAAAGGCACTTCAAGTGTCCTGCTCTGCAGTTGCCCAAAGAGAAGGCAAAATAATCTCTTCCTTCCTTCTCAATGTGTTCTACGCCAGTGCTTCTGAGTTACACTGTTACCACCAGAAACAGAAGCCCCTGTGAGCACGTTACGACTCGACAAGCCTCATCGCATCCTGCTGCATCAAAACCATTGGGGCAGAGTCCAAGTTCACTGTGTTAACAAGCTCTCTAGGTGATTTGTATACACACTGGTGTTTCAGAATCACTGCGCAATGCACAGACCTGCCATCAAAGAAGCTATGCTTGTCGCGTGGTGCAGTAGGACATGTGTCAATAGTGCTGATGTAGCTCTGCAGCCCAATATGTGTGTGGAGCTCTGAGGTGGAGGAGAGCAGGGATAGTCCTTTATATTCAGTGAGTATCTAAATGCCTCCTCTAGACTTGAACCTGAGATGAGTGCTGAAGGAACAAAAGTATAATTAACTGTCATAACGCAGATTCCCAAATCAAGAAAGCTCATCAAACCAAGAGGAATTAATAATTTTCGGGAAGGTAATATTTGAGCAGCATCTTGACAAGCGAGCCCGTCTTAGCAGATAATCTAATGAACAATGCTTCATTGGAAAGCCAGCTAAAGCAGAGGTAACGTGTTTAGAGCTATGACACCTTGAAGAAATTTGACTAATTTGGAAAGCTGACAGAAGTCCAATAGCTAAAAAAGGTTAAAAAGCAGACACGAGAGCTATGAGATAGGAATCGGAGATGTGAGCACAGCTCAGGACAGCGCTGTGCTGTATGTCATCCTGGGAAACCCCGCTCAGTTCTGTGTTGCTTATGAGAGTCATTGAGACATTTCAAGAAGGTGAAAACCTGACAAGATTCTAATTTTAGGAGAATGCAGGAAGAAGTCAGGGCAAGGCTAAACGCAAAGAAAATATTGAACTAGAAAAGAGGATTGAAAACATGGCCTAAATAAGAGTGATGATAAGGATAATGAACAAAGCATGATTTTCAGAGATATTTATTCATGCCATGAATACATGAATACAATGTGTACTATGAACAAGACATATTCCTGAGAGGAAGCACATTTAGTCTGGAGCATGCCAAGATTGGCATTGCTTGGGTAATAGTATACCAAAGAATTTTAAATTCAGAGGAAAATTCTGTGTTAGGAATATTAATTGGAGAAACATTAGCCAATAAGTAATAGCTGATACCACAGGAAGTGATGAGAATTCCCAGAGACTGGCAGCCAGGAAAGAAGGCCAAGGGAATCAGAACAGGGGGAGGAGAGGGAGGCAGAGAGTTACAGTGAATGAAGGACAGGCTGAGAGTAGTGATGGGTGTCGAAGTAGAGAAAGATTATGTAAATCATAAAAAAAGGTAAGAAGCAGAGACTGTATTGAATTTGACAATAAAGAGACCTTCCGAGAATCAAGAGGAAAAAAATCAATCAGCAGGCCAGAGGAAGCTGGACGAATACTTCACAAGTTTGAGGAATAAAAGAAACCCATGTGGCTGAACAGAAAGGCATAATCTACTAGAATAAGCATGAATTTGTTTAAGGTTTGTTTCACGTGAAAGAATAGTTTTTCAAATCTATTATTTAAAAGATGGGAGAATTTAAAATAGATTTGCTCCATTTCAAAAGGACCTGGCAGAAAGGAAACATGTTTAGTTTCCAGAAAGAGGAAATAATTAAAGATATAAAGCAAACCATCAAAGCAGCAAGATTTGATTTTCATGATATTATGTCCCCAAAGCAAAAGAGTCCAAAGCAATTTCTCAAGGTGTTCATTCTTCCGAACAAGTTGTATTTTATTTATTTTACCACAGGGCAAATTCTTATGTTCAGAATATCTCCTCTGGCGGCACTGGCCTTTCCAGGGCTGCTGCTTACGGATTCAGTTCCTTGCCTTGACCTCCATTCTCCTGCGATTTCTTTCATAGCCTCTTCTCTGTCACGTCATCATTTCCAATTTTTAGAACTCTTTGATTCAGTAATTCTCTGAAGCCTCAGACGCCCTCCTCTGCGGAAGCATAGCGAGGCTAGTACCGAAACTTCTGCCAGGGTCAGAATTTGAATACTAATGCTGATGCAGAAATTATATCAGAACATAGATGGAGGCATTGGCTTTTGTCTGAAAACAAGAGTTTTTTCTTCTTGAAAGAATTGGTTGTGAGAATGGGAGGTAAGAACGGATGTGGACAAACTGAGAGGCAGTGAGTTCTCACTTGGTGGCTCAATTTCCGAGAATGGGAAACATTGCTGCTACTAAGTGTAATTGGAATTGAGCAGAGCACGTGGCTGAAGCAGAGAAATCAAGGAGAGAAATGGCTCTAGTCCCAGATGGAGAGAACGATCACCAAGTGCTCTTCTTGCCTTTCCAAAGTTGCTGTCTAATGATCTGCGATTTCATTTGCCATTGCCTCCGAAAGGGCTCTACATATATTATGATTGTACATGTTGAGGAGGCCAATGACAGTATATCCATGTCCTAAGTCTTCCAGGACAAAAAAAGAAAAAGAAAAGAAAACACCGAGTAGCTTAAAAAAAAAAGGGCATTTATTTTCTCTTATTGTCTCCTTCTTCTAGAGGCTGGAGAGATGAAATCAAGGTGTCAGAGGGCTGGCTCTCTCTGAAGGCTCTAAGGAAGAATCTCTTCCATGCCTTTTTTTTTTTTTTTAGCATCCTTAAAAAGTTTTATCTCATAGAACATTACTTTATTCTCTACCGCTATCATCACACATTTTCCCTGTATGTCTTTGCATTACCTTCCCTGGGGTTATATGTATTTCTGTGTCTCCTGTCCCTGTGACCTTAATACAGTTACATTGCATTACTGCTCAGTCTGTGACCTTAAGTTGGTTACATCCACAAAGACCCCTCCATTTCTAAACAAGACGACATTCATAGATACCGAGGGGTAGGGCTGCAACATGTAGTTTGAGGTGACCCAACATATAGCAACTGTAGTAACTGAGCTGCAGCTATGAAGGGTGGTAGCACGGAGGGTAGACAGTAATGAAAAACAGACACTAACAGAGATTATCCAAATAAATATATGAAAGGATTAATAAGAAAGAGATATGTGCTGAATGATGATAAAAGGAGACTAATATAATATTGATAATTAAGAGAGAAAATAATTGCTCAATGTAGAAAAGAAGTTGTATGACTAAAATCAGTATAAATAATTATAAGCATAAGCCTCCTGTGAATTATTTGAAAGTTATTTTTCCATGGCAAATGATTTTCATATATTATTTCATTGAATGAAAAAAAATAGAGTAATAAATACATTTTGATATATAAATGTATCACTAACCAATTTAAGAACGTGATTTGAGATATCTAAGTAAATGAATTTAAATGGTAACAAAATATTTCTTTTTTGCATTACTGAAATTTTGGAACAATTTATATAAAAAACTTTTGTGATGAATTTTATGTTATGAAATAGCATATTATAAAATCTGAAGCTCAATATACACAAACCATAGGAAACATCAAAATCTAAAACAATTGTAAATAAGGTAGAAGTTACTATGGTTGGTTTATAGTGTCTTGGGTTAGATTCAACTAAATTAATTTACATAATTATATAATGTACATTAATGTACACTTTTAAATCTTTCTTTTGTGCTTTCTCTTAATTAACTGGTATCTAATAAGCCCTCCATAAATAATTTTAGTGAATGCATGTTGTTACATAATAGCATAGACAATTTATACACACTCTGAATCATAGCAAATACTCATTGATGTGGAGTCAAATATTTACAGCCTTTCGCCCTGGCTGGTGTAGCTCAGTGGATTGAGCACGGGCTGCGAACCAAAGGGTCCCGGTTCGATTCCCAGTCAGGGCACATGCCTGGGTTGCAGGCCAGGTCCCCAGTGAGGGCCATGTGAGAGGCAACCATACTTTGCTGTTTCTCTCCCTCTCTTTCTCCCTCCCTTCCCCTCTCTCAAAAAATAAATAAATAAAATCTTTAAAAAAAATATTTACAGCCTTTCATCTTTTCCGTATGTGAATTTTTAGTTAGACTTTTAGTAAAAAGTTAAGAAACTACGTCAATGCCCATTATTGATCTTCTTATCTACCCATCGTGGCTATTTTGTCTAATAAATAAGCAATTTTGCAACCAACAGCCTGTAAAATTTATCAAACATTTTTTCTAGACCTGACTGGTGTGTCTCAGTGGTATAGACATCTTCCCAAAAACCAACGGGTCGCCAGTTCCCAGAGTATATGCCTGAGTTTTGGGTCAGGTTCTCTATTGCAGGTTTAACAGAGGCAATTAATTGATTGATGATTCTCTCCCTCCCTTACCCTCTCTTTAAAAATAAATAAATAAAATCTTTAATTTTTTCTATTTCTCATGCACATGATTAAGCCTCAAGAGTTAACTAATATATCCTGTTAGCCCATGACAGAAGACTAATAATGTCTATTAACCAAGGACTGTATACCACAAATATACACTGTGTATTAGTATGGTTTGTAAGTGTTCATTTGGTTTCCCATTAAATGAGAGATGATAAGATGGGATGCTAAGGGATAGTCTCTCTTTACCTCACAGCTAGATGTAAGGGTGATATTTATTTATGTGTGATGATAATATCTCAGTAACAAGGAAAGTAGATTATCAATGCCAATAACATGTATACTATATTATTTTTGCTTAATTTAAAATAGTAACAATATTCAAAATATGTTACACCTGACTTCATCCAATTTTTCCTGTTCTTGTTTTTCATGTGCCTTAATCTTTCTTTGTTTTAAAATGTTCTACTATATATATTTTTGTAAGCAAAACTATACCCTTTAAAAAATGACTTACAAAATAAAGAAAAAAAATCGGTGTTAAATCTTGACTATATTTAATTTGTCCCTTCTCTCTTGACAATTGGATAGATAGATGATAGTTTCAAAAACTTTATAAGACAAATCAAGTAATCCTACTAATGTTAAGTTTGTAACTCTAGTTTTGAAATGGTACATGATTAATTTGTGAAATATTCAAAGTTAAATTGAACTATGTGTGTGTAATTGTACATGATAAAATTTTTGTCAGAAAAAGATAATTTAGAAAAGAAAACTCTCATATTTTAGATTGTCTACTAATTAAAGTTCTCACAGGGCAAATTTTCTCCACTTTTAAAATAAAAAAAAATGTCTCATGCTTTCTTTGAAATGCATCTTGAGTATTGTATATAATTATCTTAGAACAACAAAAATAGCATCAATACAAACAACAAGGTGTTTTATAATTTTATACCATGTTTAATCAGTTTATATATCAAGTTCTAATACCATGGATTTAAGATCTCTGGGGGAAGAGTTATAGTATCAAGTTATATAATCATGATGAGAATAAACAGGAAAAATTTTGGTTGGAAGGAAGACAGTAGACCTTTAACAGACAATGAGTAAATAAAAATAATAATTTTCAAATACTTTATTAGAAGATGACCAACTATATAAGGATTGTAGGATAGAGTTTTAGAAAATTACTAGAGACTATATATAATACAAAGACAATACATAAAGACAATTCTGATAATTAGAATGCATCGATCTTGTTAAATTGCTTTTATGTATATATACACACACACATATATACATATGTTCATTGAAGTTCACAGTGAAATATATATATATATATATATATATATGCACATTTATTATTACACTTGAAAAGAGTAGATCAATCTCCTGACAAGTTTCTGTAATAGGTTTTCATTAAATTCACAGTACTCCCACTACAGTTATATAATAGATTATAATGTTACTAAATTATAGTGCTAGTGACTTAGGTTATAAATACATTATAAATTACTATATTATAATGTTAGTAACTTAATTAAAACAATTTCTACTTTAGTGTAACATGTTATAGGAAAACTAATTTATAATTTAAAATGTATGGAGTATAGTATTCTTTAATGGTATGTGGCATATTAAACTCAATTAAACTTTGTACACATTACAAACATTTTTAACCAAAGATGTGATTCCAGAAACTATAGTCATTCTTTCTAGGTTTGAAAAAAAAAACAATAATCTCACTATGGTATTTAAATATTGATGGTCTTATTTTAAATGACATAAATGAATAAAGAAACTCTTCACGGTACTAATACATACACATACATCTATGTAAACACAGATTCTATTACGTAAATAAGAATTTCATTATCAATTATATATACCTATATTTTATATTTATATCAAAATAGTTGTATATAGAGATGGATTAATAAATAGGTAGATCTATTAAATCAATATTTCATTATGTCCACTACTCTATCTCTTATTTTACTTGAAATACTTTAATGCAGTATTTCAACAGGAAGGACTTAGTTTCAACGCTTTGGATAAAGAAATATTTTTAAAGATCTAAATGAAGAAAACAGGGCAAAGTAAATATAGAATAGTGTTATTTTTAGGTATTCAAGAAGCTAGTGCACAGATTACATGATAATAATCCCTGGGTTTTTTTCCCCCTCAATTCCTATTATAGCTTTAGGCATTTGTACAAATCGCTACACATAATCATGACAACTTCCCTCTGAGAGAAGATCTATCCTCTTACCAGAGAGGATAGAGAGAGGGCAGCTGAAACAGAGATGGTGACTCATAGCTGAATTCACACTGCTGGCAGGCGACAGAGGCTGCCTTAAATTTCAGCAAGTCTGACTCCAAAGCATGATCTCAACCAGTACAGAGAGCTTCAAACTGTTTGCTAAAGGATGATCACAATTCTGATTTTAATTCTTATTGAGACAAAAGAAACAGAATCCATTTATTTTTTATTTTTTAATAATATTATTGTTTTATTTTATTTATTTATTTTTAGAGAGAACAGCAGGGAGGGGGAAACAGAGGGAGAAAGAGCAATGTATGGTTGCCTCTCACATGGCCCTCACAGGGGACCTGTCCTGCAACCCAGGCATGTGCCCCGACTGGGAATCGAACCGGGACCCTTTGGTTCCCGGCCAGCGCTCAATCCACTGAGCTACACCAGCCAGAGACAGAATCCATTTAATAAGCCATAGCATCCACGATATAAAAACAGGCCTGTGGCACTAAAGAAAAACCAAGACCATAAAAAAGGTTTATTTCATGAGTCTACAAAACTAGCCATCACATAATATAAGGTCCAGAGTCAAAAGCATATTCAGCCCGGTTGGTGTAGCTCAGTGGATTGAGCGCGGGCTGGGAACCAGAGGATCCCGGTTGGATTCCCGGTCGGGGCACATGCCTGGGTTGCGGGCCAGGTCCCTGGTGAGGGCCATGTGAGAGGCAACCATACATTGCTCTTTCTCCCTCCCTTCTCCTCTCTCTGAAAAATGAATGAATAAAATCTTAAAAAAAAAAAGCATATTCACAGTGAACATCAGTATAAGAAATGGCAAAGAACGATTCAGGACCAGGAAGATTTGGGAGGGATTAGAGTTGAGGTAACCGGGTGGTGTGATCTAATAAACACATCTGTGGAGCTCATGTTGAAGCCATGATTAATTTTATGGGATGAAGTAGAAGGCTTTTTTTAAACCATCTTCTGAACTAAATACTGGAAAACACATGTGCAGCAGGAAGTTTGAGACCATTCTCCTTGACAGTATTTATTCTGATCATTAGAGTGCATCTATCTTGTTAAATCACTGCCGTCCCTATTGGACTATAGTTATCTGAGCTAACCAGTTGTAGAGTATCTCCCCTCACCCTTCCCCCCACCTACTCCTCTGCATGAGGTGGACTGTGGGCAGGACGGGACCTTCCTTTAAGAAATTTTCTAGTTGCCAAACAAAGAGATGCATTCAAAAGAGCCATTGTTTGGTTGCACAGTGGGAGAAAGCAAACTACCTAGCTCTCTTGTAAAATCAGTTAACTAAATTTAAAAAAAAAATTATAGAAGATTTAAACCAGAAAAAAAATCCAGTTTTGTTTGTCTACATCTCATCCTGTAGTTGAAATACATCCAGTTATGTAATTGATAATATTACATAAATAATTATAAAAATCCACTCTAATTTTCAGTAACTTCCATCAGAACTGAGTGTTAGAGAGGAATCTATAAGATTGAGGACCCAGCAGAGCTGATTTATAATTCTTCTTTTGGGCAAGTTATCTAGTCAGTCAAGCAAGTTTCTTATTTTAAATAAATAATTTATTAAGAATAGCATAAATCTATTGAATTTCAATTTGAAAAGACATCAGGGGGAGTACATGCCCATTTACTTCACTTTCAAAATAGTGTTAGGTTCCTGGAAATTCAAAAATATGGATAACTGGTGTCATTCAATTAACATAGATTTATTGAGAGTATACTCTTTGCCAGGCACTTTTCCAAAGATACAGCTGTACTTACCTTACCTACACTCTTTTAAGAAATATAAACAATGAGCCCTGGCTGGTGTAGCGCAGTGGATTGAGCGCGGGCTGGGAACCTAGCGGTCCCGGTTCGATTCCCAGTCAGGGCACATGCCTGGGTTGCGGGCCAGGTCCCCATGAGGGCCATGTGAGAGGCAACCATACATTGCTGTTTCTCTCCCTCTCTTTCTCTCTCCCTTCCCCTCTCTCTAAAAAATAAATAAAAAATAAATAAAATCTTAAAAAAAAGAAATATAAACAATGAAACTAATGATCATTAAATTATACAGTATGATGGACATACTGAAGTAAAAAGAATAAACATGAAATAAGAATAGAAAATGTCAGTGATGATACAATGCTAGCTATGATGGAGACTGAAGTAATGGAGGAAGAAAGCAGTTAAATAAAAGAAAAACATCTCTGGAAAGGGAACAACATGCACAAAAACATCTATGTAAACAAATCTTAGAATTTCAGAAAAATGAGATTAAAGTGCAAGGAGCAGAATGCAAAAGGTGAAGAGTAGTAGGATTACGAAGTTAGAACACAGGGAATGAAGGTTGGAAAAAGGCAACGTATAGAATTATGGAATGCAACAATTCTAAGTTTTACTCTAAAATGGGAAAATGCTTGCAGGTTTTGAATAGGGCAGCGACATGGTCTGAGGTAAGCTTAAAAGAAGTGCATGACTTCTGTCAACACTCTCAGGGCGCAATGGAGAAAACACGGAGGTCCACTAGGAAGTAAGTGCACTATTCAAAGTGGGAGATAACAATGGCTTAACTCTGTATGAAATGCTGATATCAGGAAGTTGTCAAATTATGGGTTGAACACTGATTTGGAATAAAATAGAGGGAACTATGAGGATTGTAAATCATTCATTTGACTTGAGAAGGTAGAAGAGAGAACAAGAATTTCTACTTTCCCTTGTAGGGAAGGTGGGGTCTAGGACACATTTCAAGTTACCTCTGTTGGTAAGAAGTGAGAGAAAGAACATTTTCATGTTTTACTTTTATGCTGAGCTTTTACATATCCTCAAGGATAAGTGGTTAGGTCATCAAGAGAACATGAAATTTCCTCAGACCGTCTTCATTTTCAGAACAGGTTAGCCTTCCTGGTCTAACAAATAGAACATTGGTGCTTGCCAAATTTAACAGGCCCTAGAATCCAACTAGTCCTGTATTTCTGTCACATGCTAATATTCAACAAGATCCCTCTTTACCAAAATAAATTATTTCCAGTTAGTGAATTTATTTTAAAACATGTCTTTATCTTTGTCTCAGACTTATAGACATAGAAAAAATTAGTGCTTCCAAGGAATCAGTAGAACAAATTAAAGATGCCCTGGCTGGTGTAGCTCAGTGGATTGAGCGTGGGTTGGGAACCAGAGGGTCCCGGTTCGATTCCCAGTCAGGGCACATGCCTGGGTTGCAGGCCAGGTCCCCAGTGAGGGCCATGTGAGAGGCAACCATACATTGCTGTTTTTCTCCCTTTCTTTCTCCCTCCCTTCCCCTCTCTCTAAAAATAAATAAATAAAATCTTAAAAAAAAAGTTAACACTTCTTGTGAGCACACGTCTTTAATTTTAACAAAGAAAATTGAAGGGCATATACTAGAGGGACTTTTTTTTAAAGAGTTTGACAAGAAGAGAGGTGGAAAACACAGAAATGGGTTATGAGAGATAAGTTGACGTTTTTCTGACAAACTGATGGGGGAACTTTCTACTCTACTGTGTCTCCTTCCATGAGCTTCTATTGAGAAGCAAAATACTTCTTTATAAGGTAAGAGCAGAGTCAGTGTATGGGCAGGTTACTAAATTGGACTGAACACAATAAGGAATGCGAAACTTTTTCTCTGGTTAAATTTTGTAGAACATAAAGTTTAATGATTTGCACATGTGTGAGATTTATTAATTTAAGAAAGATTTCGTCGTTGTTGGTTTGTGAATTTGTTTGACGCTGGGAATAAAAGAATGTGCAAAAAGGAAGGTGGTGACCCTAATTTAGCTTACAGCCTACTTGCAGCAAATGAGTGACTCAAATCAACATCCTACCGTGTATCTACCAATAGGGATTGTTATATGGAAAATACGAGGTGTACTGAAAATATTTAAAAAGGAGTCCAATTCTTGTCTTTGGGATTAGGAATGGATACTCTTAAAATACATTAAATCATACAATATAAGGAATTCTGAAATAAGAGATTCATGACAACTTAAATAAATAAAAAAGTAGGAAACCACTGTGGCTGAAGGGCACTTTTAAGGAGAGTAAGAAATAACATGACGTCTTTATTCTAAGAGAAATGAAAAATCTATTGTGGAGATTTGGGAAGGAAAGTGTTATCAAGAGATTTACATTTTAAAGTAATTTTGAGCATCAGTGTTTGGTAATACCTCAGAGGACAGAGAGGGTGTGACAAGATCTCTATGTAGCCTACTGAGTATCTCGGGAAAGATATGATATCAGCCTGCCTGGTCTGAGATAATTTCTCAATGAGAGACATCCAGCATGCAAAATACTTTTTGAAGATTTTTCTCACATCAAAGGAAACTAAACCCTAAAAGGCCATACATACTAAAGTTAGAACAGTATGGATAGGGCATTATCTCATTAACACACATGAAAGGTAAGAAAACAGTAGTACCTTAACAGATTAAAGTGAAGTACTTGTATTGATTACCAATTGACAGGCAAAAATTATTTATGAAATGGAAGTGAAAAAGAAACTAAAAATAATTATTTCCTCTTGCATGTATTTATTTTTTACATTAAACTGTGGATATCCCAACCCATAACCAAGAGATAGGACAGAGGGTGATCATTTTTCAAAACTCCCTTAATGCTCATAAAATATCCCTCACGCTGTCAGTCTTCCTTCATGTTGTCCAACATAATGTGATCATCAATTTTTCACACCAGCGATCAGTTTCCATTTGATTTAAACAAGCATGTCTTTAAACATACAATATCAATAGAGAGTCATATTTATTTAGTTTGGAAGTAAAAACTCTTCTTATTGCCTTTTGTTAAGTAGGGATTTTTTTTTTAGATAGGAACTGTATATTAGGATGAAAAGACTATACTCCCCTTTTTAAACCAGTATCCATTATAAATGCCTATAGTTGTTTATTTAAATCTTTGAAGACTGCTCCTTTTGTTGACTGATTTTCATACTATATTTCACAGCAAGCCATTTATAGAGTTTAAATCTGTTAAGTTGAAATGGTTGGAAGGACAAATTGACAATTTCTGTTCTATGTTTGTGTGTAGAAATGAAAACAGGGAGGGAAAATGGTTTTGATGACTTAATAAGCTATAAAACCACCACAAATAACTAAAATATTGTGAAAGAAAATACTTAAATAAACAAGCATTTGAAAGCAGCAAATAATTTGCCAAGAAAGTTGTAGTTTTTCATCTCTTTTCCTAAATCAGAAAGGGTAAGAATTTAGTGTACTAAGTCACTTTTCCTTGAGTAGTGAGAACACTGTTGAACCTCAGTCATTATAATGCACAGCCAATGGTGCTCAGATATAGAAAATCATGTGCATTCCTCTCTATGATCTGGCATTTGTTTGTATATGAAAGTCAATGATCACAGATACCCCATAAATCGCATGAGGCTACTATTGCTTTCATACATAATAGCAATAAAGTTGGAGTAATTATTTAATTTACTGACACCGGAGAGAGGGTTGGCTCTAATATAAAATACTTAGTTAAATGACACAGAACGATAGACATTCATAAGAAAATTAAACATATATGAGCATACACACGCAGCAACAGCTCAGGGCCAAAGCTCTTGACGTAAAATCTTAAAGACAGGCTGACTTGCTTGATGATGTTCTGCCTCGTACAACTGGTAAAGGAGGATGTCTTCAGTGGTGAAGAGGAAAGGGACAGAGAAGGGCCTGTGGGATTTGAGATTGGACCCTTCAATTCTGCGCCCCCTCCTTTTACGAGTCTAGGTCAAAGTACTGTCTAAAGGGGCCAGAAACACGTATGCTGTAGTTTCTGTCGTGTGTCATCAACAGAAATGACATCTGCGAAGAATCAAAAAATAATTGGTGTCTTTGATACTAACAACAATGAAAGTATTTATTTTGAAAACACTGAGAAAAGCACATAAGATCAAAATTCACACCTGACTTGGTAAACTTTTGTGAAGATGGTGTCTGTATATATTTCCTATTGGACAATAGCTGAAGACAGGTATATTGTGGCCCAAATTATAGTATAAAATATAAATAGATTAACTTATCATCACATATGTGATATATGACAGACTTAAGCACAGCAGAAGTTTCTTCTGTCATTTCTTTTTTTTTTTAAGATTTTTATTTTTATTTATTTTTAGAGAGAGGGGAAGGGAGGGAGACAGAGAGGGAGAGAAACCGCAATGTATGGTTGCCTCTCACATGGCCCTCACGGGGACCTGACCTGCAACCCAGGCATGTGCCCTGACTGGGAATCGAACCGGGACCCTCTGGTTCCCAGCCCGCGCTCAATCCACTGAGCTACACCAGCCAGGGCTCTTCTGTCATTTCTTGATAGTAATTTCACTCAACTCACATTGAGGTTTCCCCATATACTTTGAGGAACAAAGGCAAGCTCGCAATGATTTTGTAATGTGGCCAGTGTTTGTTTTATTACTGCTATTAATTAGCTTGCATCCTCATATATAATCATTGCCACTTCAGCACATCACTAGTTCCATAATCCTGGTATTATTTCTTTCATTTTTGGGAAAAATAAAGATTAAAAATAATTATTTTATTGCTTTGTGCTCTAGTATTTCTATCTTCTTTTTTCTATATTATACACATACATGTGTTCATTCTCTAGTAGTTTTTTCCTCCTTGTGCCCTCTGCTATGACATAGTAAAAAGATATTGGCTCAAAAGCTAAAGGAATCTGTATTTGAACTCTGATGGATTACTCTGTAAATTGAGGAAGATGTTCAGCTTCAATGAATTGAATAAGGGAATGTATGTAAATTATTAATGAAGTACATGACAAATGGTTGCTCTGCAAAGTTTAACTCAATTTTATCTTTTTTTTTTTTTTTTTTTGCTAGTTGTATTTAGTTATCTTCTTAAAAAAAACAATCCAGGTTAAAAAACAAAAACAGAAACAACAGAAGCTCAACCTTACCTTACCATAACCTCTGTTGGATAACATAAAACCTCTCTGTGGCAATTCACCTTTACACTCCTCTAGCGCAATCCCTGCACTTGCTGTTTCCATGCCTCATTTACCATTAATATTAGTTTGCAGCCCAGCCTTGATTCCTGTTTTATTTGGGAAAAAAAAAAGCAATGCCTAGCAACCAATAGTAGAATATAAATTGCTGATTCAAGAGCGAAACAAGATTCCGCAGCCAGAGTGCCTTGTTCAAACCCTGTCTCTGCAATTTACTATTCATGAGACCTTGGGCATTTCCCCCCTCATTCCCTGTACCTTATGTGGCATACAGAATTTTAAAATGAAGTGAGTTAATACCTATAAATCTCTAAATACAAAGTCTGGAACAGAGTAAGTGTTGATTGCTTGTTAGTTATTATTATAATCATGACGATCCCAATGCCATTTTCTACTTTGTTCCACTTCATTTTCAGTATTTGACACTCTGACACCTTACTTCTTTTTGAAACTCTTATTTTAATTTACAATGTGCTTGAAGGTATTGCTCATTTTCTTCTGTTTATTCTTTCTTCTCTTCTAGCTATTGGCATTCCTCCACCTCATTCCCAAAACACTGGTCACTGACAATCTGTCCTTGACTTTCTGTTGGCTTCTCTGGGCTCTCTTGACCTCAGTAAATTCCCATTCTATAACTTCATTTATAAGTTATATTCAGGGACAACCACACATTCATCACAGCCCCTTTATAACTTCTAATTTTTATATAAATAATAATATCAAGCCATCCTTTCTTGATTGCTTTAGAAGAGCTGCTAAATTCATCAGACATCAGGTTTAATATTTTATACATTGCAGAACCTTGGAAATTATAAAACACTTTTATCTGTCATGTTTCTTTCAAAGAGTTTTATCTATCTCATTGTTGAAACCTAGGAAATAGTTTCATCTCATTATTTACTGATATATGGTAAAACTATACTTCCTCACTCCCTTGTGTACAGATACAGCTGTGCCACTAGTTTTGTCCCCTGAGTGTGGCGTGGATGTGGCTTGTTATACTTAATTCTCAGTGCTCTCTTTCCTTCCGTTACAGAAACTGTCATCATACAAGGGGATGGCTGTGCTATTAGCTTGGGTAACTGCAGAATACAGGAATTAAATTCTCAGCTAACACAATGGGCATGTGATAAGAAATATGTATGTAGATGTTTATTAAAATAAACTGTGGAGGTTTTGAAGTTGTTTGATTCTGCAGCATAACCTAGCTTACCCTGACTCCACTTAAATTTCTTTCACTTCTTTCTGATAGCTTCTATGATGAAGTTGGCAAGATGCCATATTACTTCTTGTTTTTAATTGTTTAAGTTTAAAATAAAAGCAGGGACTAGAGACAAAAAGACACAGGAATTATCATTTGACTCTGCATTTTCACTAATTATTAGGTTCTTGGCATTTGGATATAGAAGTGTGACTTGCTCACTTGTTCATTGACGCAGCAGCCATTCAGCACTTGATAACTTATGTGTTCTAATTTTACTCTCCCTAATGCTGTCACACTTTCGTACCCTTTATTAGGTCTTTCTCAGAAAATTTCCAGCCTTCTCCAAAGTCTTCCATGTCAAGGTCAAAGTCCTCTCTCTGTATGGCTGTCAGGCCATTAAAGATCCAATAGAAATTCATATCATATAACTCCCCAACTCATAATTTCCATTGCGGTGAGAAAGACAGCTAGATGACCCTGAGAAACCGCATTCCCATTTAAAAAGTGTGTCATGCTGTTCCCCAAAATCTGAGGGTCATTCACCACCATTTTTTATATTTCTAAATTTGAGCTATTCTTCATGTCATTTTTAACTCTTCTCTTTCATACAATTTTTCTTTAATGTAATGTTATGACCTGCAGTGCTAGAGCCTTATACATAGCAGGCTCTTAAAATGTTGAAGAAAGAAATTAATTTATCCTATGTATTAGACACCATTTATATCATATATATATATATATATATATATATATATATATATATATATATACCAGGAGACACACCTTTTCATTGCTTTTAGAGAGAGAGGAAGGGGGAGGAACATTGATGGGTTGCCTCCAGTATGTACCCAGACTGGGGTTCAAACCTGCAGCCTAGACATGTGCCCTGAATGGGAATCAAACCGGCAATCTTTCTTTCAGTTGTGGGATGGTCCTCCAACCAACTGAGCCATGCCAGCATCATTAGATTGACATTCTTGGCCAAAATTTTGTATTGATAAAATAATGTCCTGCTTAACTTCAATGCCATGATAAAAGACTTCAATTTGAATACTTAGAGTGTAAGTTATGTAATTAATGCATTTATCAGATAACAAAGAGCTTTAATTATGGGAAAAAAAATGTTTTCAGCTAACTTTGTAAGCTTTCAACCCTGACATACTGCCTTATTAATCAGAGTGTTATTCTTACACAAAATAGTCCTCATTTGGCCATCTCTCTTTTAAGTAGTCTCCTGTCTTCTAGTCTAACGCTAATGGCACAAGTATAATAGAAACCTATTTTTCTATCATTTGTTTTTATTAGTTTTAAGTAAGCTTTATATTCATTTCTTTTCTAAAATTAATAAATCTTAGTTCACCTTTTTCCTCAACCACCACATAGCTATCTGGTGTTCTTGAACTGTATTAAAACTTGAGTCAGTAAAGTAAATTGATGGATCTTAAACATAAAATTAATGAAGTTTCATTTTCAGTTTTTTTGAGAAAATTCTATACTGTTTTTCACAGTGGGTGCACCAATCTGCATTCCCACCAACAGTGTACTAGGTAGGATTCACTTTTCTCCACAACTTCACCACACTTGTCTGTTGCTTTGTTTATGATGGCCACTCTGACTGGCGTGAAGTGGTATCTCATTGTGGTTTTAATTTGCATCTCTTTGAGGGCTAGTGATGCTGAGCATCCTTTCATAGGACTCTGGGCCCTCTGTATGTCCTCTTTGGAGAAGTGTCTGTGCAGGTCCTTTGCCCATTTTTTACTTGGATTGTTTGTCTTCCTGGTGTGGAGCTGTGTGTGCTCTGCCTTTTGACCCAGCAATTCCACTGCTGAGATTACACCCTAAGAATCCTCAAACACCAATTCAAAAGAACATATGCACCCCGATGTTCATAGCAGTACAATTTATAATAGCCAAGTGCTGGAAACAGCCTAAGTGCCCATCAGTACAGGAGTGGATCAAAAACTGTGGTACATTTACACAATGGAATTCTATGAAGCAGAGAGAAAGAAGATCCTGCCTTTTTCGACAACATGGATGGAACTGGAGAGCATTATGCTAAGTGAAGTAAGCCAGGTGGTGAAAGACAAATACCAAATGATCTCACCTAGAATTGGAGCCTAATCAACAACACAAATAAGTGAGGAAATTATAACCAAAGACATGGACATGAAGAACAAACTAACTGTGACCAGAGAGGGGGCGGGTAATGGGGGAAAGAAGGGAAAGGGTCATCAATGAACATGCATAAAGGATCTATGGACAAAGACAATGGGGGGG
>PVJI01008076.1:0-73365 GCA_004026765.1 Micronycteris hirsuta
GGGAGTCTGGCACCACCGGGGGCGCTTCGGTCTCCCTGCCTATCACGGTCAGCACCCAACTCCCCAGCGGAAGGCAGAACTCAGTGTCTCCTCACCTGGATCAGGGCCCCGCTGTCCTCCCCGAGCTTGTCGTCGTGCTTGAACTCCACCGTCACCGCCTTGTCGCAGTCAATGGCCGCCATCTCCACGTCGGTGGTGTTGTTCATATAGATCCCGCCGAAGAAGTCCGTGGCTCGGAAACCTAAGGACGAGGGAAAGGGACACTTTGCTTCTCCTTATTTTGCCATTACTTTCCCCGTCGGCCGGGAGTGACCTCAAGGAGGAAAAGACGACACGGCAGAGGCCTGACGGACAGCGTGCAGGGCAGTACCTGTGCTGGTGCGGACCCGCATTATGGCGTCGAAGCCGATCTGCTTCTCAAGGTCGTTGCGCAGGTCGCTCAGAAATTGCGGGCTGTCCGAGTGGATCTGCGGAGATAAGTGGTGAGTGCGGCCAGTGCCCACTAGATGGCAGTAAAACACATAACGTAACAAGTCTTAATTTTTAAAAGTCTTAATTAAAACCTACTTTATCCAGAAATCTTAGGGGGTTCTTAAAGCTTTTTCAGATTTACTTCATTTGCAGTCATAGGTCTTATCCCTTATCCCTTAAACAGTTTACACTACAAATGTGGCTGGGCGATTGGAAGTTAGCATGGATGGTGACTAAAACCACAAGGAGACGGTGACTAATCTGCCATTGCGTGGGGGACTGTCGTGCCCACTCTGTGTTTCCACCTGCAGGCGTGTGGGTCACAGGTGCCCCGACCCCTCCTGCTCCATTGAGGGCAGGGGACGCGTCTGGTCATCAGGCTGAGAAGCGCCCAGCGAGCACAGTGGAGCCCCTTCCGCACCCTCCTTCTGGGGAGGCAGCCAGCACATTTCCTGCCCCTCAAAAGGCTAAGTTTTTGAGGTACTGGTGTCCCCACCCCCTATGCCCGGTGTCTCCGATGTCACAGTAAGGGTGACCAAGGCCACCTGCCTGCAGACCAGGGCCGTATGGTGCGCCCCCCGCTCCTCTCTTCCCTCTCTCAGTTCAGGCTGGGAGGGGGCGGGTGTAACGAAGTGACCCCCAAACCGGAATGGTTTAGAACAGACATACAGTCACTCTAAAAACAGTTTTTCCAAGGTATTGAACATAAAGTTTTATATACAATACACAGACAGGGTCCGGCACAAATAACGCCCCCTTTTCACTACAAAATCTGTTATCACAAAATCATGAGCATGTCATTCTGTAACATGACAGCATCACACTCAAGCACGCCCTGTGACGTTCTAGGCGAAATGCTCATGTTGACCCTGTGCACTGTCTCACCCACACCATCACCCCACCACCCGCACTCCAGCAGGCCTCACTACTGCCGGACCCACACTTTTCCCGCCGTGGACACTCTGCTCTGTGGCCGCACGAGCTCCATGAGTTGCGGCTCAGGGCTAGGGGAGCCGCCGCCTCCGCAGGCTCCGACGCTCCCTTGTTGGCTGGGCACGAGGGGCCGCTCTGACCCGTGGCCTGAGCTCCATGGCAACAGCCGTGAGAACCCCCGGGGACACACAGGGGCTTACCTGGAACTTGCTGTACTTGTAGAGGGTCCCTCCCGTGAGCTGCGGCACGAGGCCCAAGGAGGCCACGTCCACGTACTGGCTGGGGAAGAGGAAGAGCGTCACGCAGCAGCCATGGGCCACGCAGTCCCTGGCCAGCGAGTCGTAGACACTGCTTTGGGGCTGGAACAGAGTCTGAGGAAGGAGATGCATGAGAGAACAGTGAAGACCACGGGCGTGTTGGGTTGAGTTTTCCATTCCTACAGCACTCGCCCTGATTTTTTTGAATGAAAAGGAACTGTGCCGGAGCCCTCAGCCTGGCCAGGGAAGCACTCGGTCGCAGTCAGTGCAGGGTGCGCATGCGCTCCGGCCTGCGAGCCCCTTGTCTGCGCACTTCTGCCTGACGGTGGCTCCTCCAGTGGCCCCGGGAAGCCCCTCCAGCCGGCCGCCCTCCTCCGCAGACCCTGGCAAGGTGCCGTGTTCCAGCTCACAGGCCTTGTCCTGCCCATGGACAGCTGCTCCCCCTCAGGAGGGCCCACTTCCTCCCTCTGCTGTTACCTCCCTTCTCACGCCCTACCCTCCACTCCTACAACCCACCCCGTCCCTGACACAGGGGACTCAGGAAACCAGTCTGAGACCTTATTTTAGTAGCTGTACTTCTCACAGCAGTTTTCCAGAAATAGAAAGCTTCTCCGGGTATTTGCAAATCTAAGTATTGCTACAATACCCAGCCTCCTGGACTTTCTGGAGCCCCCGCCCCACACAAAGCGCGGGCACCCTCTTCCCTCACTGCCCCTGAGCCGAGGCACGGGCCCTTCGAGGGCAGCTGTTCCCATACCTTCTCTTTGTCCGTGTTAATCAGCTTCTTGTCGTCTCTGTTCTTGAGCTTCCCGGGCGCCTCCGCCGTGGGCAAGGAGGAGTGGAAGATGAACAGCTTCCCAGGGCACTCTGCAGCCTGAGCAGACAAAGTCACAGGCAATGTCTTGGGTGGGAAAGTTCTATTTTAAGGGAATCAGAGAATAACTTAAAATATAAGCACTTCCTCTGAGCTGAGAACTGCGCGCATCTCACTGGACCCTCACAGTCACCTCGGCACCCCGTCCTCCCCTTTGTACAGACTAGAACCGGGGTTCTGAGAGGACAGGCACTTTGCCAGGAAAGGACCGTTTCCCGGCCTGCCCGTCTGAGTCTGTCTTTCTGGGCTAATCTCTAATGCTCCCTCACCCGCCACCCATGGTGCAGGAGGCTCCTGGCTTTCCTGGGATGCATCATGGGCGTTACACACCTGTGTACCTTTGCACACTCATCCCTTCAGCCTGGCACCCACCTCTCCCTTTCCTTGGCGTGCAGCTGCGTTTGGGGGCACACTGATGGGCCCCGCCAGCGGGCGGATGTCTGGTAGGCTATTTCCTACTAATAATGAGGTCCTTGGGTGTCAGAAAACTTCCTTAAGAAAGGCAGAGAACTCAAGGTCAGCCTGCCCTAATGCGTCACACTGAGTGACATTCTGACGTGCTCTGGGAAGTGGGTCACAGCTGGCGCCCAGGGACTGGCGCCTGCCTTGTGGTTGCCGAGCCCGGTAGTGAGCAGCGCTGATGAGCAGGCAGGCAGGGCCCGCGGTGTGCACACCACACGGGAGGACACGCCAACACTGCCCAGACTCTGTGGGGAAAGACAGAGAGCCAGGGACGCAGAAGCTGGCCCAGTGGCGACCGTGTGGCAGTGGCGGCCTCTGCCACCTGGTTTGAGGCCTCTGGGGGGGCACATCCGAGGACAGCGGGCCGGGCCTCTCCACCGCGGCGACAGGAAGCATGCACTTTGTGTTAGCAGGTGTCTGTGCTTCAGGTTTATCACCGCTGATCAGCTGCAGCTTTTACTTGGCATCTCCGACAGAAAGTCAAGCTCGAGTTCAAACGGGGGAGTCGTTCCAATGCCTTCACTTTGACGTTCCCCAGCCCCCACTGCCTGTCCCCAGAGGATGAGACTCTCCTCGTGGCCACTTGTAACGCCCTCGTGTGGGGCCTCACAGGCCGCAGTCCGGGGTCCCACGGGGTTCTGTGCCCCCACCCCCACCACCTTCCTTTGAGAATGGAGCTAATGACGTCACATCCTGTGTTACAGTCCTGTCTGTCCCTCCTTTTGCAGACGCGCCTGTGTGCTGTTAACCCTCGTCTGCGAGCCCGGGGGCGCCGCGCTCACCTTCAGGGCTTCCATGCCAGCCTGCACGACGGGGGCGAAGACGGTCTCGTTCTCGCTGGAGTCGGCGAACATCTCGGGGATCTGGTCCAGTAAACTGCAAGAGACGCACGAGCGCAGGGTTCCGGTGTCTGGGTGTCTGTGAAAGGCTGCGATACACCAGTCCCTCCCACTGCACGCCCTGACAGGCGGCATCTATTCTGCCCTGAACACCCAAGGGTGGGCCTCGGGGGTCGTGCCTCAGGGAGCCCTGTCCGGTGTGGTCTGGCCGCAAAACATATGACTGGGTTAGAGTGACGGCAGAATCACACTCTTTGGAGACATCTTTTCTCTTCCCGAGAGTACTGATGACTTAGACCACAAATTCTCATGTAACTCTTTCATCACCCTCCCTACACTGAGCACAACCCGCCACGGGCAGGATGTAGCTGCCTGGTGTTAACTGTCCAGCAAAGACGAAGAGTCGGTAGGGTTCAGTGCGAACAATTAATGAATTCCTTTTTCTAAAGAGTGGTCGACATTAAAAAGATGACATTAAAAAGAGTGTCGACACTATAAAACACAAACGGTAGTGTTTTATAATCCCTGGGCTCAAACTCCTTGCTGATGGCAAAACAAAATAACGTGTGATGGAGTCGAAACAAGGCAGACCCCTGCCCGCAGCCACACCACGAGACCCATGGTCTTTACTTGTGAATCACGGGCTGGGACTCCTGATAGTTGACGAGGAACCCATCCAACAGAGGGACGAAGACCTCGCCGACGTCCGTCACCACCATCATCTGCGGCTGGGCCAGGCTACTCTTGACGTTGAAGAAATGCAGAACTTTGTTGTAGGTGATGAAGCCGACGCGGACTGCGGAAGTCTCTTCTTGCTCGTCCCTGGGAGGGAGAACAAGAGTTTGGGGTTCTTCATTAGGTTTACGAGGGGGCCTTCTGCCGGAGACCCCGTAAGCATCTGCCCGTGAAACAGAAAATGTGTTTGGAGCCCGGTCTACAGTAGCGGTTACCAGACGTCGACAAGACTGAGTCACGGGGGGTGGGGAAGGGGTATCAGAAAAATGGGTCAGGTGTTAAAAAAAATTCTCAAAATTCTAAATAAAAATAAATCAAAGAGATATTATAAAAATATCTTCTCATATTTCTTTAATCTCATAATTCTTCTCATCCTTATTCTCAATCCACAGCGATGTATGTTTGCTTTTCTGTAAACAGGCCAGGCCCCTTCCATTCTTCATCAGCACAGGCCTCTCAGGAGCCACCGTGGGGTCAGAGGCGGGCGGGGCGGGGGGCAGGAGGGAGGGCGTGTCACCAACGGGACCACCACGCTCGCCTTCCTGCGGGTTTCCCCTCCTGTGCTCGGGAGACTCCTCACAGAGACAGGCTGACTTGGGACCCCGTGTCACCTGAGTCCCAGGTATGAGGTGAGGGTGTAAGTCCTACAGCTGACAGGTAACCTCAGCGAGGGTCACGGCTCCAAAACTGCAGCAGAAGGTGAAAGTGCCCAGGAGGGATCCCAAGGCCAGCCCTCACCTCCCAAGAGGAGTGTGAGGGTGTGAATGCTGTCACCCGAGTCCAAGCTCGGCTTACTCAGAACCGAGCCGCCCAGACCCCAGTTCTGCGTGTGTGTCTGTCTGTCTGCCCCACACACACACACAATAACACACCTGAGCACTCACAGGCTCTTCCCAACCTGCGGTGCTGCGTGTCACACATGCGGACAGGTCATGCGAAAGCCCCAAAGGACGGAGGCCATTTGCTCTGGCCCTTAGACAGGAGTCCAGCGGACGCTGCTGAGGGGACGGGTCTATGGACGGGGGCGTGGCATGCCCCGCCTTCCACGTGCCCTTGGCTCATCCTTCATTTTGGAGTGTTGTTTGAAAGCGCCTCAGTGTTTTTTAAACATCCGCACTCCTTCCCCAAACCATCCTCGGGAACATTATGACTTCAGCATCAAGGACACAAACAAAACCGCTCCTGGAGGCCCAGTGTTGCCCGTCTGCTCAGCCCAAGGCCTTGGGAGCCCCGGGCTACTGGCAGCCCCGAAGCATCCCTGGTCAGGCGGGGTGGGGGGTGGGGGGGGCAATGAGCTCAGGAGACAGGGAGGCAGGTGCCGAGACTGGGGCGGCCAGTCCCCTAGGTCCCCTAGGTCTCCTAGTCTGTGTCTGAGGCACATGGCCCTCTCATAGAGAAAGACCTTGGCCCTGCTCCCAAGTCTCTCATGCTGGGCTAGTTCCCATCCTTGGCAGAGAATCTGCACCCCAGGCAATGGTGGGTCCCTAACAGCGCTCCACCTTTCCTTCCGTGCTGCCAGGGGCAGCAGAGCCACCCTCAGGTCGGACAGTGCCTCATGGGGGCCAGTGGGGACCTGGGATAAGAGTTCTCTTTTCTGGCATCCCCGAGAACCCTCCTCCACGCCAGCAGCCACCCGTTTCCACTGGAAAACCAACGCCTTAGAAAATGAACAGCACCCCCCCAAGCCCCTCCCACCACGTGGGGCCCCTTACGGCGGGCGTAGAAAGGGCCATGCAGGCTGTTCGCACGGCACCACTTTCACCCGCTGGTTTCTTTCGCTTGTGCAGGGACTTTTCAGGGTGGTAAGAACGGCGCTGTGTGAGGAACAGAGTCGCCCAGTGTCCTCATCGGCAGAGACACCAGGGGCTATTCGCACCCATTTTCTGGCCAAGACACGCGTCACTACGGCGCGGAGGGTTCCTTACTTGGGCAGCCTCTCCAGCACCGTCTTCAGTTCCTCGCAGATGAGCTTCACAAGGCCGCTCTGGATGTTGCTGTAGGAGACGTCGATCATGAAGATGAAGGCAGGGGGGCTGGGAGGCTTATTCTTCTGCAGGAGAGCAGACAGTGCAGAGCAGGATTACAGGGAGCACACACCCCGTCAAAGTAAACCGCGCAGGAACTCTGCCAGGCCATCGGATGTTTCATGTAACACTGGGGCCAGAGCGTCTGCGGAATTAAGCCATTTTCCAGTGCAGAGTCTGGATTCCATACACGGTGAAGGCCATCCGCCCTCCGGGGTCTGACCAGGGCCCGCTCTGGAGTCAGGCTCACGGGGCCAGGGGGACAGCGCCCACTGGGCAGCTCGGGAGCCCCAGCCCTGCAGGCCCCGCAGCGAGTGCGGTCTGCCACCGGCTGGCTCGTACCACTCTGCCTTGTAGCAAGAAATGTGACCGCAACCCTGACGAGTTGTGCCAAAAAGAGTACATATAATAATTAGTGCCTGTTTCAAGAGTGTAGTAAAACCTCATTAACTTCATCTTGCTACATCAAATCTCTTCCTTGATAAGCCCTTTCAGCTTTAAAGATAGAAAGTTACATACTAAAATAGAGTTGTATGCTTTAAAAATCATACTACATTGTTAAATACTGACCTGTTTCTAACATATTTACAATAAAAAACGGAATAGGTGGCCTTTTCCCTACCTAGACAGCAATCGCTGGAACAGAAAGCAGCCACTCCCCGAAGGCGGGGAGCGGCTGGCTCTGTCCGGCCAGTGCCCAGGCGGGCGGAGGGCGGGCCCTTCTGCAGACCTCACACCAGTGTTGGGAAGAGCTGTCTGCCACAGGCCAGCGACCGAGTGACACACTCAGACAGAGAAAACGGAGAGCCAATACTAACTTAACTTCACAGTGAATGAGAAAAACGTTCCACAAGGTGTATTTTAATTGTTATAAAGTTAGATGATAACATCTCCAAATCACCTTGCTGGTTCATTCTGTAAGTACTACAGGCTACATATAGCTTTCTCCTAAGAAAAGCTCTTCATTTGAAATGAGGAAAAAAATTACGGGACTCACAACGTGTGACCCCGACCACCACAGCGCATGGCCACACCCGAAACCAGACCAAGAATGAGGGAGAGTCAGCTGCTCCCCGTGGGGGCAGTTCACTGCGGGCCGTTCCTGGTCCCACCTCATCTCACTCACAGCGCAGACCGATGCTCTTGTACACGGAGTGACAATAACCATTCCCACCTGTCACGCTGAAACGCCTCGGTGACCACCGAACCCGCCTGTGTGCCCACCCCCACCACCACCCCCCAGTGCCTCCACGTCCTGCACACACACCCATGGAAAGACCCGCTGCAACTGGCTCCCTAATTCATCATCCCTCAAAGGACACGCTCTCCCCATGTTTTTATCAATGACATCGCCAGGCGCCAAGCCCAAGGCTTGAACTCATGGCATTGCATTTGCCTGTTTCCTTTCTTCCCATCTCCGAGTCCCACGGCTCTTTCCAAAGGCTCCTTTCGCATGTTCCACCCCATCCCTCCTCTCCCCGACCTGGAACGCTGCCATCTTGGGCCCAGAGACCCACCACTCCATCACTTGGTCCGCCTGCTCCGCCCACCTCACTTGGCAAGTGCAGACCAGGCCTGAGCCTGCTTTCCAAGGACACCTTCCTACTCCAGCTCTTCCAGGTCTCTCCTTCCAGACAGTGACGTGGGCTAGTCCCTCCCCCACCCGAGTCTCTCTCACCTCCAGCGCTGCAGGCGCCTCCACCTCTTCTTCACTGTGCTCTCCTTGCCTGGCCCGCTTTCCTGCTCTAGGAGCAGCCAGCTCCGTCCCCACCAGAGCACCGTCACAGAAACCTCACTCCTTTGCCGCCTAGGACCAGCACCTCCGCAGGGGCGACTCCGCAAATGCCCTCCCTGCGGCCTCTGCTGAGCCCAGACGGGCACCCACGGGCAGGTCCCGCCAGCACTCGATGTACTAGAAGTTACAATGCCCCGTTTCCCGCTACGGTGGCTTTCCTTTGAGAAGCACACAGACACACGGCCCTCTGACCCCGTCTGGGTCTGCAATCACTTTCTCTTGGTGGACGAGTCCTGCACCTGGTCACAGCCCCCTGCTCACCATGAAGCGCCCTCTGGTCCTGGCACCAGACCGAGGCCCCATCTGTCTGTGTCCAGACGATTTTTAACTACAGAAAACACACACAACTCGCCGTCTGCACCACACCTGAGTCTCCACATGTCCTCAGGGCTCATTAACCAGTGTCAGCGTTACCTCTCCAAGTCCTTCTCTGGTCCCCCAAGTCAGGAGCCACTGCGTGTCGGCCTTCCCGGGGTTGTCTGATTATGCTGTGCCCTCCCCACGGACAGCATCTGCACGGGGCTGACATCACAGCTCCGTGCTTTCAGCTGGGCCTCCAGGGGGCAAGCACAGCAGGCCCGTGACCTTGCTAATTCCGGTCTCCCTCACGGCATAGAGGTAGGGCCTGGGACAGGTGAGGCATCCAAGGCAACGTCAAGGGGAATAAAACTCACAGGAGAAACTACATTTTTCTTTAGAAATAAAAGGCTGGTTTGGAATGAGTTTTCAGTTCAGCTATCTTTATATGCAGCTATATTCTGTAAATTTGTAAGTGAGAAACTTAGTGATGTGACAGAGTGGCTTTCTCTTTTTCCCCTAGGGGACTTCACAGTGACTCTGTGGATTGTGTCTACACGCCCACAGAGCACTGGCAGAGGACGGGGCTTTGGGGTTTGGCCACATCACTCCCTGTACGTACGACCCGAGTGGGTGCCTGAGCTGTCCCGGCCTCAGTTGGTCTCCCAGAGCAGTGCTGGCACCCACTACCTGGGTGCGCTGGGAGAACGGAGTCCCGCAGCGCATGGGAAGTACTCGGCACTGAGCACCACGCATAGTGAACGTCCAACAGCTGTTCATTTTAATATCTAAACCTGGTTTTACGATACACTGAAATGAACTGGGGAAAATGTGATTTTGTAATTCGCTTTTAAGTTTGTACAGTGTTAAAAACACATGTATAAATAAAATAAGCTTTTTCATCACCCAAATCTCTAAGGCAACTCATTATTATGTTTTACCTTTAAATCATAACTAAATTTTGAAGACATTTACAGTATCTTTTATTATGACCCTCACTTGGAATAATAAAACCAAGAATAAGCTTACAAAAATACTCTTCAAAATGTATAGTTTTTACTTGGTTCCTTGCCTGCTGGTTGGAATTTCCCATCAACTAGACGTTGGGGACATTTCCAGGTCACAGAATTTAAGATACGGAGACTTTTGTTCCCATAAATTTATCTGACTCTCTGCCTAAGTTTCTACCAAAAAAACCCCATAAAATCAGGATAATGGGGCTTTTTTGGCAGAGAACTAACTGGAAACTCAGAACACAGCTGGATTTATGCTCCAAAGACCAGTGAATACATTCTCCAGCCCCAGTTACAAGGGACTGATTACATTTAATTAGAACAGTTACATTCTGCCTCATCAGTCCCTTTGGGTCCACAGCGTAAGGAACGAACATGCTGTCCCAAAGTAGCTGGAACTTTAGGAGCCGTTTTTCCCCTGAAACAAAGCATTTGTACCAAAGAGTTATTATGTTTCCTAAGCTAGGTTCAAATGTTGCACTTTAAACTACTAAAGCATTAATCTTTAAAAACTGGTTCTATGTAATATAGTAAAAAAACCATGCAAAACACTAAAATAAATGCGAAAGTTCTGTTAACTGAAAAAACTGTGTCTATCCAAGCAACTGAAACACTTCTCTGTAATCCGTGCTCCACACACGGCTGGTCAGCCAGCAGCAAAGGCCCAGGACGGAGCCCCCGCGCAAGGCCACGGCTGAGACGTGCACTAGCAGCTTTGTGTCCTTGGGAGCGGGGTGAGAAGCGAGTCGGCGTGGCTGCCCCTGGTGCGCACACAGGAGCTGAAATCTGAGTGACGCCCACAAAGATCCTGTCAAATCCCCAGAGGACTTTCAAGTCCTGCAAGGGAGCTGTGACAATGTCACTGCCACTGTGACGCTGGGGCAGGGGAACAGCCAGTCCTGGAGCAGCCGCGCCGCCTCCCCCCCCCCCCCCTTCAACTCACTCCTTCGCCCACTGGCTCACTCGCTTGCTCATTCATTCCACAGCCCCCATCGACTGCCTGCCCTGGACAGACTCTGTGCCCAGTGCCACCAGGGAGCTGGGGCAAGATGCCTGTCCCCAAGGGTATCAGAACCTATGGCGAGGGGAGACAGGGAAGATTTACAGTCCAGGGAGTAACTGCTAAAATGGAAACATGGGCCAGAGTCTAGGAGAAAACACACAGAAGATTTAGTGAGCAACAGCCGTGATGACGTCAGAGGCAGCTGTGGGCCTGTGGGCCCTGGGGGCGGGGCATGCTGGGCAGGGGGCGGGGCGCCCCGGCTGTCACAGGAGGACGACCTGACACAGAAGTACGGAGCCCACGGAGCCCACAGAGCACACGAAGGAGGAGAGGTGGGTCCTGAGCAGGGGCCAGAGTTCTCTACAAATGAAGACAGCGCTAAGGAGGCAGTTTGGGGCCGAAGAGTCGGTGGTCTTAGAAGGGAACTTGTATCACCAAATTTAACACTTCAGAGTCAGGTAGTGGGAGGGGACGTGGCTTCTGAGAGTCTCCGGGGACCCTGGGAGCCTCGCTCATGTGGTGACAACAGAGGAGGGAGGTCCAGAGATGCGTCACTGTTCTGCTGACCACGCTGGCCGAGCTTTGGCTTTGCAGCGACACTTTTCTGAGATGAGGAGAGGACTGAAAAGGCAGAGGCGGCACGAAGAACCCAGCACATTCTAGGTGGGAGGGGCATGGAAATTAAATCGCTGTTTTCTATTTCCAACACCACCTGCCAAAAATGGCCACTGCAGCCCTGGCTGGTGTGGCTCAGTGGACCGAGCGCCAGCCTGTGAAGCAAGGGGTCACCAGTTTGATTCCCAGTCGGGGCACGTGCCTGGGTTGCAGGCTGGGTCCCTGGTAAGGGACGCATGAGAGGCAGCCACACATTGATGTGTCTCTCTCTCTCTTTATCCTTCTCTTCCCCTCTCTCTAAAAATAAATAAAATCTTTAAAAACATGGCCACTGCCGTGGGTGGCTTGGCTGCTCCCGCACATTACCAGCCCAAAAGGCCTGGCCAGCATTGGGGACATTTCTGCACCCCCAGCCCCACCCACGGGCTTGGTGAGTGAATCAAGAGCAGTTCCTCACACGTGAAGGTGACTTCTTTGGGTCTGAGGTCACGTGCCAGCACTGGGCGCCCAGGGACACTCACCCGGCAGTAATCCAGAGTGGCCACGTACTCATACGACCCCAGAGACAGCTCCGGCTTCTCATAGTGGTCCAGCCTCCTGCCCATGTGGTCCAGGTGTTGGAAGTAGAACGGCGGGACTAAGGAGACAGAAGGGGAGAGGAGACCCGGAGGAAAGGAGTTAGTCTGAGGGGAAATGGTATTTTAAAGCTGGGATATAGCATATTCTCAATACTTACTATTTAAAAAGCCTGTCTTGGAATGAATGAAGGTTTTCTTTTAAAAAAAAAAATTCCCCTTGACCTTTCTCCAAGTTGTGGATGACAAAGGATATTTACGATTTGGACACTGGAGAGACACAGGGCAAAAGCACCGGTGTTCTGAAGTTCTCACAACCAAAATGCATTCGTCCCCATCTGCTGACCTCTTTCAAAAGGAGTTCTGGCTTTTCTCACTATTTCCACCTTCAGTACACCTAACCAATACACA
Organism: Micronycteris hirsuta; assembly: GCA_004026765.1. NCBI lineage: Eukaryota > Metazoa > Chordata > Mammalia > Chiroptera > Phyllostomidae > Micronycteris > Micronycteris hirsuta. Next base: position 12,305 of record PVJI01008076.1, read on the forward strand.
CTGGTTACTCGGACCACACTGCGAACCAGTGTTTATTATCCTTCAGTAAGAGACGCCTTCAGCCTCGGGAGTTTGCAGGGAAGTCTGCTCGTGTTTGGCTGCAGAGCGGAGGGATTACTGTATTAGGGAACGAGGACACCACTCAGACCGCGGCCGAGGAGCTCTGGGTGTGATTCACATGCTGGCGGAGGTGCGTTTGGGCAAAGAGCTGGAGGTCAGCCAACGGCCCAGAGCAGCTGGGACGTGCATGCTGCGCACTTGCACAAATATGGCCTGGCTTCTGCGAGCCGGGCCCGCGGCTGGAGACCCACGGGGCAGGCTACCGACCACTGGCAGAGGAGGATTCAGGATAACCAGTGGTGCCCTGGGTTTCAGCGTTTCCTAAAGAACAACAACTTCGGTTGTGAAGCCGCAGAAGTGATGCCATGTTTAGAGCTGGCCGCTCAGCATCTTCATTTCCAGCTGTGAACTAACGCACGGATCACAAAGCCTGGGCTTCGAAACACCCACTGGGGCTTGATCGTTCTACTTTCTTACCACACAGCGACCGTTTCTGTTCCAACAAGCCTTACAGGATTCATACGCACAGATGGGTCTCTGAGTTGGGAAAAGTCGGCGTCTTGAACAGATTCGGGACGTGGGACATGGCCAGTCTCAGCCAAGCTAAGTGAACACGAGGGCCTTTGGCAGCCACTCCATGACATTTAGGGGCAAGGGAGGACACCCCGCTGGCCGTGCCAGGGTGCCACGGCACAGCAGCTGCTCCACAGTTTCCAGATTCACTTTCACTCACACACCTGCATGTCATACGTGAAAATCTTTCCCTTTACAACAAACAAATTTTACACTTGTTAGCACTTCATACTGCCACGTTTTACAAATGAGAATTCCAGTCACCCTGCCACCTGGTGCATGCCACGTGACACCTGCCTTCCTGCAGTCCTCTGCCCCGTGTACTGTCCACCCTCCCGTCTCTGGTCACTGTGGCAGGGAGGAGTGGGGCCGGGGACTGCGCCTGCTGGCTTCTCCCTCACTGCAGCCAAGCTCCGTCTCCTCTGACCCTGAAGGAAGACGCAGACGCGAGCACCAGCCTGAGGGGCCTGGCCTCCGTGCCGAGGCAAATCCCTGCGCTGAGCGTGCATGACCTGCTGGACAGTGAGCACGCGGCCCCTGGGCGTGGGTCCCCACAGGCGGCAACAGGTGGGGAGAGGCGAGGACCGAGCGGTCTCTCTCCCCCGGGAAGGAGCTGGCCTTGCAGGCTCTCAGCCAACGCCCTGGGTGTGCATGCAGGGCCTGCATAGCAGACGGGGGACCCTGGACACACCGGGACCCCCTTCCTCAGAACGCCAAGGGCTGGCAAGAGGTCCCCGAGGAGCTGGCGAGGAGCTGAGACCGGCAGTCTCTCATGTCCCGAATCTGTTCAAGACCCTGACTTTTCCAAATCCAGAGATCTATCTAAAAAAGAGTGCTGCAGGGCGGCCTCTGACCCCCGCCCCCTGACTGCCCCACCCTAGAGCACCAGGAAGGGAAGGGACACAGAGGCCCGAGACCCAGGCGTGGACTGTGGGACAGCCAGACCCCACCCAGGGTGAGAGGAGGGGCAGGACTCCTTGGAAAGCACAGAGGAGTGCGGTCCCAGCAGGAGAGGTCTCGTAGGACATCACATGTCCCGTGTGTACACGTCACAGCTGGAGCGAGGAGAGGGACAGCCCAAGGGAACTGCACAGTCCTGAGAGGGGCTGGGGCCCAGCGGCTGCGTTCCTCAGCAAGTCCTTTCTCAGAGCCAACCGAAGGCCTCATAAGACTCCTCTGGGCCCCGTCACAGGCCCCCTCATTGGGCAAAGCCATGATGCGTGATGGGGCGGGGAGACAGGGGGACGACGTGGCCATCCCACCAGAATCGCCCAGAGCTGTGAGTCCTGAATGCAAAGCTGCTGGAGCCCTCCTGCTGGCAGGAGGGGGCAGGAGGGGCCAGCAGGTACGGGGACATGGCGCTGGGCGGAGAGCGGCGTACAAGTCAGAGCTGTTGACCTGCGCGTCCACACAGGTGAGGCGCAGAGGGAGGCAGAGCCCGCGGCCCTCATCCTCGCCTCGCACTTCCAGGGAAACGCTGAACGTCCACGAGTGTGGGACGCTCTCTGCCGAGAATGGCTTCACTGGACACCGAAAAGTTAACAACACAGAATGTCACAAAGTTACAGCTGGAAGCACCTCCAGCAAGTTTTCAGTTTTTCCAACACCAGTGACTCCGTCCTGGAGGGAAACTGAAAACAGTGAATCTGGGAGAGGCCCTCCGGTTAGTGCCTAATGTCAGGGGGAAATCTGTACCTACATTAAAATCCTCAGTTATAACTTAGCTTTTCCTAAACACCGATGAGCTCACATTCAAGAATAATGCAGAGGAATCAGGAAGGAGGAAAAATCTCACCAGTTTATCATCTGCAAATGCGGATGAAATGCCATTTCCCTGCGAAGAAACCACCCAGCCCAGGCTCCACGCAGGGCCTCCCAGAAACACACGAGCCCCACGTGGGGGTTTCTGTGTCTCTTCCAAAACTCAAGAGGCAAAGTGAAACTCGACCTCTGGCTGGCAGAGCATGACCTGGGGCTGGTCCCCCTCTGGGCCCATTCCTCCTGCCAGAGTCAGGCAAAGCTCAGGCCTTACCAGGGGCCTGAATGCACTTTCCTCCGCGCGGAGAGAGCACGTTCCCGCGCAGCAGACTCACCATCGTTCACGCAGCTGCAGAAGCCACACTGGTACCGCCTCCCTCCCTCGATGAACTGCATGAAGGGGCACATGTAGGCCTTGCACCGGTTGCATCGCACTGGTCCGGCCTCTCCGTGATTCACCACGTGCAGCGGAGCCTAGGAGAAGCAAGGCTGGTGAGCGCGCAGGTGCCGTGGCGTCCCCAGGGGCCTCCGCGAGCCCGCGGGCTGGCTGCAGTCTGCGGTAGCCCAAGCGCCCAGGCCAGGTGCCGCTGAGCCCCGCATGCTCGCCAGAGTGAAGAGGCCTCGCTAACGCCTTGCGAATGCGGGGTGGTATCCCAACGCATACTCGTGTCAGGGGACGTCTTTTACAAGCACACATGGACACGCGTGTGTCTACGTGCACGTGGGTATGTGGAATTACCGACGCGAGGACCAAGAGGAACTAACAGGACTGTACGAATACTAGTAACGCTTCTGTCAAAGGCGTCCTCAGCATCTCGTATCGCGGGTCTTGCTGAGTTTGTTCGCTGACTGCGGACGAAGGAGGCGTGGGGTCTGATTTGGGAAGCGCCAGCCTGCTTACTGTGCGCTGCGCAGACTGCCAGCCAAGCATCCCCCGTGTTGCTTAGGAACGCGGGTTTGGGAAGAGCGCGGGACCACGCCCACTTTCTCGGGCAGGGGCTGGGGGCCGCTCTGCTACTTTGGCCCCTGACAAAATGCTTCACAAAGTCCTCTCTCTGCGGCCGCTCACTTTTTGCCAGACCCAAAGAAATAAATACTCCCACTGCTTCTTCCTCATCGACGCGTGTGAAGCCGTCGCACACCTTCCTCCCACAGCTGGAAAGGGAGAAGCCTCGGCCTCGGCAGCCGCCTCCTTCCTCAGCTCCTCCAGCCTTCGGGGCACGGCCACAGGGATGTTTGTGGAAATCTCCCTAAAGATCACATTTCTAGAAAAGCTGAGACTTACAGGATCCTGCACACCCACTACATTTTTTTTAAAAGAAAAAGAAGTCAGTAAAGCAAACTGCTTTCTAATGGAGACGGAAGAACAGGAGGAAGGTGGCAATGGGGCGCAGGCGGGGGTGGGGGGGTGGGTCAGAGGGCCGTTCTTGCTGGTCTTAGAAAACCGAGGTTCTGTCTGTCCCTGCCCGGAGGGCCAACGTGAAAACGAATCCACTGCTGAGGGGTCAAAAGTCAGTGTCAGACCTCAGAGCAGGGGCGAGGGGTTGGGTGGACAGGGTTAGGATAATATACGAAGGAATCAAGGAGAGAGTTTTATAAAAGTTCAGAATCACTCCCCACGGCCTTGGCCTGCCGTTCCCCACTTCTTGCCTGGAGGAACCCAGAAGTGGGTTGGAGGTCTCCTGCACCTCTTCTGGTCCCCACAGGGGCGGAGCTCTGGCACCCACCAGCGGGCTGCGAGGAGGACTAAACGAAAATCCACGAGCAGCGCGGGGCACTGTGCCCGGCACCAAACTGCGGGGCAAACAGTAACCGCTGTCCACCCCACAGAGCGACCCTCCCTCTCCCCACACCACGCAGCTCTGGAGAGCGCATTTAGCAGGAGACAGGCTTGAGTTCCTAAGGCATTATTCATATAAACACAGCACTTAAATTGGCTAACTCGTGACTGTAAAAGGTTGTTGTAGAAATTATCTAGATGGCAGGAATCTGCCTTTCATATTTTTGATGCAATCTAATGGTGAAAAGCTGAGAAGTACCACAGGTTTTTAAAACACTCTAGGAATCTTCTTTAAATACATATATATTCAAATCCTGACACATATAATACTTGTCTATATAAACTTTTTGTTTGAAAGGCATAAAGTGGCAAATGTGCATCCTCTTGAACAAGTAATGAGAGGAATTTGGGGGCGGGGGGCGAAGGGGAAGCAGACAAGAAGCTGCAGGCGGGACGAGAGAGGCACAGGGCAGCAGCGGGATCTGCTTTCCAGAGTTAAACTGGGAAGAAAGTCTCCCGATTACACGCTCTCCCATCAAGTGGACTTGTCCCGTCCTTCTCATTTCAGGGAGCGCAAAGGCTGCCGTCAGTGCCCCGAGAGACTTCAGGAACAAAATGTGATGCAGTTGCCTGCTAGACCAAGCAGGGGCAATGGAGCGACATCAGCCTCGTTTTCACTGATGTGACTTACTCAAAGGCAGGCCCAGCCCAGTTACAGGGAACCTGTCTGCAGCTGGGCATTCCGGTCCTGGCAGACTCGGAGGTGCAGGAATGACAGAGAGAGTCCAGGCACAACCCACAGCCCAGCACCGGGCTGTTCACACTCTCACATTTTTTGTGTTCGCTCTTCTGGAACTAGAGTGATGGATAGGTACGAACTGAGGTGACAGCCAAGAATGTTAAAAGCTTTTTACATGTTTACATTTTCTCGTAGGTCACAGGACGAGGGTGAAGTGACACCGTCTTGTCCAGGTGTGTCTTCTGTCCTCTCCAGGTGCCAGCGCATCTGCTGCGCGGCAGCCTGCGTGGGGCACACACAGCCATTTCCCCCTCTCCCGAGTTCAACTTTAGTGCAGACTGCGTTTTGCAAAAAATCATACTTCATAAAAATTCTCCCCAAAAGCTGTTTTTCCCCTTACCAGGGAAGTTATACCTTATTTTCTTCAGAAATATTTACAGATTTTATAACTTTGTTTATAAATGTGCTTAAATCTTTTGGCCTCTAGTACCTTCCTGCCTTCGCCTTCTTTCCTATTCTTCTCTGAAATGGGGGGAGGGGCAGAGTCCGGGGGGGAGCTGAGCAAAGGTGAGGGAGGGCCCTGTGTCTGAACTCCAGCTTGTCTGTAGATTGCCAGGGCTGGGCCAGATTTGTTGGTATTAATTCTAGTTACAGTGCTCTAATTGAATAAAATGTCTCTCTTTTCGTGCATGCACAATAACATCATGGTCGATTTGGGATCACAAGCAAGAACATAATTCACTGAGAAATGGGCTCAGTGTGACAATGGAATACGTGACTTAAAAACAAAAGAGAACAGCACACTTTTGGCTATTTTTCCATGTGAAAGAGAAGACAAGATGTGTCAGTCAGTAGCTGCTGGGACTACTAAGGCAGTGTTTAAGGTTTCCCAAGTACTCCGGCCACTCTCCCTGGCAAACTCTCATCTGCACAGCCGGTAGGAGCCCACTGTGCAGAGACAGGAACCAAACCCGCAGGCAAAGATGCAATCAGAGGCAGCAGGCAGGAGCAGAGAAGAGCCCGGGAAACTGGCAGCAGCAATTCAATGAATTCTCTTTAGCTTGGAGCGCAATGCAAACTGGCACAGACAGGGCTTCCAGAGCAAAATGACACTCAGCGCCACGGAGCACGGCCCACAGAGACCCCGCACAGAGGCGAGTTACCAAGTGTGTAGCCCATGCATTTTCGTTTGGGCAACTACAGACCTAAGAAAAGTCTGAACACACAAGTCTTGCTACAGAGTCTGAGTTTCAGAGAAGTGACAAGTAACAAAGGCAGCTGAAGATTTAAGATCCTGATGCCGACGGAGGGACATGTGAACATATGCCCACGAGGTGGCGCTGTGCAACTACAAATTAAAACCGCCAGAGTTTTCTGAGCACAATAAACTCAGGATAATCATCACATTCATTTTGTGTGACTCTAATAGCATTTAGCGGAATTTAGGCCTTCTATTACCATCATGAAATTAAGAAACCTGTGCTTTTCTTGAAAAAAATTCAATCATGGTTTAAAAATATTCTGGGTAAAACAAAGTGAGACTAAACAACATGAAATACAGGTTACTTTAAGGATAAATTGTATAGAAATTACAGAATGTGGCAAATTTACTCAAGATAATAGCCAAGAAAACTTAGTAATAGTTTCTAGCCCTCCGCTCCCCCCACCCCCAATGTCTGTAGGGGGTGCGGAGTTCTGTGCGGGGAGAGGCAGCCCCACAGGGTGCAAGTGACCCCATGCATCCACCTTTACTAAGTCCGCATTGTCCCTGTGCACTTCGCTTCCCTCTCCCCTCCTCTCTCACCTGCTCCAGCAGCGGTCTCCAGGACAGCAGACAGTGTCCTGTGAGGACCGTGGTCCCCACCTGCCCAGTGTTCTACTGCGCAGGGGTCCTGAAGGGCGCGTTTCTCTCAGCTAAAGCGCTGCAGGCGGTGGGAAGGAAATGTTCACCCTACGTGGTCTGTAAATCGGATTGGACGGCAGCAAGAAGCCCAACAAAGCTTGACCTGGCCCTGCAGCTTGCTAGGGGGCCCTACTCCCCCTGGGCCGCTGCCCCACCCCAGCAGAGGCCGCACATGGGCACTGCCACTGCCTTCACAGATCAGACCCCAGAGTAGGTCACAGAGGGGCCTGGATTAATTGAGGACACATGCAGAAGCGTGGCCACCCCCAAAAATAGGGAACATGCAGACTGGCGCATGGCAGAGGAGCAGTCGGGCTGCCCCAAGGGAAGAGACAGTCGGCTCCGCAGGGAGGACCGGGCCAGGGTGTGTGTCCACTTCCAGCTTTCCTGTCGCGCCATCTGCCCGCCTGCTGGGCCGCAAGGGTGAGGCCACTGGGTTGCGCAGCGCATGTGGCTTCCACCAGGCGGACGGGTTGCCTGACTCCTTGGCGTGACAGGTGTGGCCTACAGGGGCCTTTCCCCAGTGCCTCTGAAATCGCGTCGCACCCCCCCGCAGAAGGTCATGGGCCGGACCACCAAATGCTCAGCATGCAGGTTCATTCTAAGAACACATTGACACTTCTCAAGGAGGTTTGGGGTTGGCCCTTGTTCATTTGAAACTTGGTGTTTTCCTATGTCTGAGAAATGAACCTCTTGCTGCTTTGTGCGTTTGTGGAACTTGGGAGATAATTTCCCACTTGTCTCTCTTCACCATTGCTCTTAGCCTCTTGACTCTTGTGCTGTGTCTAGTCAACAGGCTCCTTTCAGGGGAGAGGTGAGCAGTGACTGAGCCCGCATTTCCAGACAGACAGACAGTTTCAGTATGGGTGGAGGAGGGGCAAGGAGACTGGGCCCCTGAGAAGTGGGGGTGGGGAATGTGCAGAGCCCTGCTAGCCAGGCAGGGGGGTGGATCCCTATGGGCCGGGCGCCGTCTCTCTCTCTCTCTCTCTCCTCAGATCAGTGGCTCGCCACCCAGGAAGGACTCCGGCAGAAGCCGGCTAAAGACTTCACACTTCACTAAACTAAAATGATGTCTGTGGGGAAAACGCTCCACCTGGTAACGTTCTGAGACCTGCTTACAAGTCAGTCACTTCTAACATGTATTTTACAAAGACCACAAGGGGTTTTTAGAATTTGTCTATTGCATCATCTCCTATATTTTATTCAATTTATAAAACTTTAAAAATTAAACTCAAAAGATTTTTAAATATTAGTTCCGCTTGTCAACAGAATCTCTAACGACAAGTATTGCTCCTAAGCAGCAGAGGCAGGCTCACTGCTGACCCCAGGGCAGGCCCTCCACAGGTGTTTCTGGAATGGGTGACAAGAGGAGGAAGGAGGGAGGGACGAAAGAAGGAAAACAAAAACCCTGAAATCTGGAAGTCGGAGTGAACCATGAAGGAAGGAGGGAAGAAAGTACAGAAGGCACATTTGCACTTGAGGCTATCGGCCAGTGCTTCTGTCACAGAGGGTTAGACCTGGGTGCGGCCAGCCCTGATATGCCAAGTTCATCCCCGAACTGTACAAACAACTGCAGCAGAGTCTTCCCTGGGAATGAATGGAAGCGTGTTGCAGCAGACCCAGCTGGGGCCCTGCTCAGTGGGAGGGGAAGGTCGGCTGCCCTGTGCCTGGACTCTCAGCTCCCAGTGCGGGGGGGCGGGGAGGGCACCACCCCTTCAGCATTCCTGAGGGACACCCCAGCTCATGAAACGATAAACAAATGAGTCACAAGCAAAGGATGGCCTTCCTGGGCTGGGCCGTGTGGTGGAGTCTGCAGTTACGGCACACGGACAAAGATGAGCCAGCACCCCTCCCAGGGCTCGAGGGCAGTTGGGAGCTCTGTGGTCCAGAGGCGCTTCCCCCTTCTCGTTCCAGCCCTTGGCCCTGAGAGAGAGAACGCCACTCCGCTGTGTGACTCCAGGCCGCTGGCCTGCAGGGCCGGTGCTGGTGCCAGCACAGTCTGCGCACCTGCGGAGTGAGCTGTTAAGTATCTGTGGGGTTCAATCCTTGTTGGAATGCAACTGAATACACACACCCACATAGTCCTTCATCAAGTGGACACTGCTTGTGAACTGTCACACCACACAGCAACCACACAGCACGGCGTGACAGCCCAGGTGAGGGTGTGCAAGACAACCTCAGAAACTCCGAAGTCCAGGTGCGACCACACGGTGACAAAACTAATTCTGTAAATAAGTGTGCCAGAGAAACCACGTCACCATCTCCCTTATCAGTGTAGACACCCAGGGAGGTGACACGTCTATCCACACACACGTAAAGCTCTTTGTACCAGAGGGTTTCGGGGTCACAGGACCCAGGTCCCTCGGAGCCCTGCATCCCACGTGCTGCCTGGGGACCCACTGCAGGGTCTCCGCCCTGGGGTCGGGGGAGAGGGCACCCAGCACTGGCCGGGCCTCTCCAGGCAATGCAGCAAACCATCCTTTGTGACTTAATTTGATTTTGGGAAAATAACCAAAAGCCATTTGCAGGAAGGAATTGAAAATAGGGCTTTAAAAAATTGAGAGAAAAAATTTTAATTTAGAAAAAAATGGGTGACCAATTCAAAACCATTTGGAAAAGTGAATACATTTATATATGAATATATCTCGATAATCAGCTAGAAGAAAAAGGAAGATGACTTCTTAATTTATCGAAAAATTAAAATGGATACAAATGAGCTAATATACATTTTCTTCCTTTTCCTTTAAGAAAAAGGAAATGAAAACACAATTATATGTTTGAAGTAATCAGATCAGAGTTTTTCAAAAATTCTTTAAGCCATTAGGACAATAGAGAACGAAGTCTCATTCCCGTGTCCGGGTCTCTGATGGACCCCAAACGAGACCGGGCAACGGGGGAGCGATGGGCTCTGCGGTGGACGTGCCCCCGGTGCCACACGCACCAGAGTCTATGGCGACGCCTCCTCTGCTTCCCCTGGACTTGGCAGAACTACTGTTCAAGAACGCCCCTGACGACTTATTCTCTGCGACAGTCACACGTCAAAGACCTTCACCTCTTTTACATGTAGGTCTCACGTGTCCTCCCTTAGAGCACACACAGAGCTTCACACCCCCAGCGTGGCGTGTGGGAAGACACACGCACTGGAGGGGAGAACAAATCCAAACCCTGGACCGCACGTGTGCAGAGTCTGACTGTCCGGGAGACTCTCGAGCAACTGTCACCCTAGTCGGCACGGCTGTTCATCCGGCAGAGTCCCCGAAATGGCCATGCTTCATAAGAATATATATGTAGGAAATGAAAACATTTTCTTTGATATACAACAGGGAAATGCACATAAATGTCAGATGCTGCAGAGAGATGACTCAGAAGTGCAGGGTCGGCCTCAACGGGGCTCCTGGATGTCAGTGTAACCCACTCGGGGTCAAGTACAGTGTCCACACAAAGTAGATGCTCAATAAATGTTCACACACAGACCCCCATGGTGAAAATTGCATCAAGTTACTCGTCCTCAAAATTCTAGTTTACATCCAGATACAGATGGTACTGTGCAGTGAAAGTATCAAATGTTTATCAAGCACAAAAATGTTCCAGGAACTGCTTTAGGTTTGGGAATGTCCCCACCCTCATGGAGCCCGGCGGGAGAAAGACACCATCCAGCATGCAACACAATGTTGCCAGCTGCGATACATGGTACAGGAGCTGCAGGGTGTCACATGGAGCATCCGGCCAAGCCCTCCTGAGAACGCGACTCTGGACTGCAATCTGAAGGCAGAACAGCAGTTAACCAGGCTAAAGGGGCGGGACAGCGTGCAGAAGCCTGAGGAGAAACTATTCCAGCAAATGCCTGCGAAGATCTCTGAAAACACGAAAGCTACGCGATATTTACGTAGTGGCGAGCTTCTCATCTGAACAAGAAGGCAGGAATCAACGATACAGTATCAAAGCACAGACACCACGCCACATTTCTTTTTTAAGGTGAACAGTAGCCAGTTCTTTCCACTCACACGTGAACGTCAGCCGCGGTGCCCACATCAGTTGCCTCCCTGCTCACACGTCACGCAGCTGCCCAAGTTGCCAAGAGGGTCCGTCAGCCGCCCATTAGATGTTCACACGCCAGGCAAATTCTCTCGTGCGTGCATAACAGACTCTCAAAATCAATGCCTGCTGGGCTAAATGAGGATGCCCATGGAGAAATTTAACCCGCGCAGCACACGGCCTGATAATGGTGAAGACGACAGCGAGAGCGACTCTCAGGTCAAGGCCGCATGTCGTCTGTTTCACTCCCATTTCTGCGTTTGCTACAACAGAGATTCGCATGAATAGATGTGTGACCGGGAAAGGAAGCTCAGTGCACGTAGCTTCCGAACTGCGACTCAGCACAGGATGCCAACGACCCTTGTCCTGACAGGCGTGACGGCCCCCGGACGTCTGTCTGCAGTCAGCACGGTTCTGAAAGGGGACAGCACTGTCCTCCAGCTGCCAGACTCCACCGTGGTGCCTTTCCTAGCACATTCGAACAGTGGAGGTCTTTTAAATGCAATACTCATAGTTCTATTTCTATAAGAGTACATGCGTTTATTTTTCCAAGCTTTTATGTTAGTACTTTTAAAAATACTACATTAAATCAAACAATGTTAGATTAAAATGCACATATTAAAAAACAGAGACAGGCTCTTGAAGTTTTAATTTTAAAATATTTTAATTATAAGTTCTTTAAAGGACAAAATATCAAGCAGCAATCGGTTTCATTTCAGAGCAAATTTGTCACTGACACTAACTAAATTTGAGCTTCATGTGAAAACGCATAGTCTCGCCATCTTCCTGTGCTCCTTGAGTGAACAACACCCCGAGATTTCCCCGACGACCGGTGTCCTAGGACGGAGCACTCAGGGCCGGGCTGCGCAAGAACTGCACGCAGGACGTGTGGTGAGTGCTTGGCCGCGCACGCCAAAGGCCCGGCAAAGAGAAGAGCGAGGCAGGTCCCAGGCTGGATCCCTTCCGGGGGACACACGACGGAGCCGGAACGCTTCCTCTCGGCCACGGTGGCCGAGGTCACCGCCCAGGCACTGTGAGGACCTGGCCAAAGGCCTTTCCTGGCCCTCCACCCAGGGTTCCACCTTTTGGTTACTACTGTACTTTGGAGAAAGTAGTCGATTTTTATCGATTTCTGAAATACCTATATATGATCAAAACTTCGTCCCTGTGTGGCTGTTCTGCTTGTTATAGGGAAATACGACCCCTCTCGTTAATACACGGCAGAACGCCCCTCTGAGCTCCAAGGTGGCTGTTTCCTTCGACCACAGAGCCAGAGAGGTGAACGCGGTTGCCAGTCTACAGTCATTTAGAAGTAGGAAACAAAACAGCCAAAGCGGGACAAACCCTCGACTTCACGACTGACACCTTTATCCACAGACCCAACTGCTGCCAAGGAAGCTAACAATTCAAACTTCCTGCACTGAAAATATTAGTTCTAAGACTTAAACTACCTAGAAATCACCCGCGCTCTGTGGTTCGGTCTCTGCCTGGTCAGCGTCTGCCGGACCCTGGCGAGCGAGGGCACTTGCTCCACCAGACTCTGTCTGCGCCCGCCAAGACCCCTGCCCGAGTCTGGAGGCCCTGGGCCTTCAAGGAGGGCTGCGCGGCAGCCTGAAGTCAAAGCCGCTGAGCAAGGAGGCAGCCAGACTTGCAGGATCCTGAAGTCCGCTGCGGCAGGACAAAGGAAGGCCGCGTCACGGCCAAGCAGATAAAAGCCGCGCACAACCTGGCGGTGGGAGTCCGAGCCGACTGCTTTCCTCCCCTACAAAGCCTGCAATGCCCGCAGCTCCTGGGACCCCAGGAGGGAGAGTGACACAGGACGCAGCCGTGCAACAGGCCTGCGCCCCTGTGACGCCTTAACCAGCGGTGTGGACTTGGCCAGAACTCGGCGCTGCCTGCTGCGAGTTTGGCCAAGGAGTCCCGGGCTGGCCCAGCCACCCTGTGCCGGGCGCCACACGGCCAGGCTGGGCCGGCCCTCCCACAGCCTCGCCTCTGTGCCCCCCCCAAACCCCGCCGGTCAGTCCCGACTGCCCTTCCCTGTTCCTTCTGACGACAACACCGCCCTCACAGCCACCGAACCTGTCGGAATAAGGGCCTTGCTAAGGAAAAAGGACTTACACAGTATTTCATGACGGGGCAGATGTCTTTGTCCCTTACGTTGCAATGTAGGTAACTTTCCTGAACCTAAGCTCCCCAGGCAGGCCGCCCTCGGCCGGGCCCTTTCACACGGCAAACAAGTCAACCGCATGCTCGCAGACTTCCCGACATCCCAGACAGCGAGGGGGTCTCGTGTCCCCCCCTGACGGCCCTGCGAAGTTCCGTTTGTTCCCGCAGAGAGTGCGCAAGGGGTTACAGACCCAGTGAGATTAAAGTCTCGGGTGACAGTTTACCTGCACTCAACTAATTCAATACAAAAGGAAATTACTTTGGCTATGAGGTCCATTTGTAATCTAAAAATATATACATGGATATTCCTAAGTCTAGTCACAGGTGGAGTTAAAGCTTCTGCCATGTGGTTTGTAGGTGATATCACTCAATTTCAGATATAATTAGATGCAATTGTCCAAAATGTAAGGATTTCCTGTTTTAAAGAAAATGCGAAGTTAAATTAAGAATAACCTTCAGTGCTCTGCACTGGAACTCTATACCATCTCTCCCTCGGATCTGAAAACGCAGCATCAGGAATAAAACTGCAGCTACGAACCAAGGACCTCACACGGTACCAACCACGTACGCCGAGGAAGTGCTTCCTCGGCGGCTACACTGCGTGTGGCAATGGGTTTCACTTACACACATACTCAAAGTTGAAATTTAAGGTCAGGAACTTGAAACATTAAACCACAGAGACGTAGACAGGCGCTCAGCAAGAGCGCGGTCTCCAAAGCAAAGCCCCAGGGACCGCCCGCGGGCCCCGGCAGCTGGGCTGAGGTTCACTTTCACGGGCCGTGGCTAACGTGACGACGGGCTGGGAAAGGTTCTGTTAAACAGCAGAACAACCTTGGAAAAGAAAAGCGGAATGCACTGAATGCACCCTTCAGACAGATGCCGAGTGAGGGGCTCTTTAAGGGCATGTTTTTCTAACTTGCAGCGATGATGGCAGTATTAGTGAGATAAGAAATAAAGTCCTAAAAGATTATTACACATAAAAATAAGCCAGTCATTTATAGTAGAGGAAAGTAAATTAAAATGCTGTTCGGACTGTAAACGGCGCAGCCACTTCGGAAAGTGCTGGGACTAAGCAAGCGCGCACCCACGAGCCAGCAGTGTGCGCACAGGTGCTCACCCAGAGAGACGAACACGCGTCCACAGACAGGCTCCTGTGAGAATATCCGCAGATGCTGCCTTCGCAAGAGCCCCAAACCAGAAGCGGCCTGGACAGCCGTGGGGCAAGAGCAGATAAGGCCGCATGGCCAGGGAACGAAGCCCCAGTCAGCAGGGACAGAGGGACAGCTGCCTCTGACACTGTGCAGAGCAAGAGGAACTCAGGCAGCAAGTGCGCACTCCCAGGGTCTGCTAACGGGAAATCAGCCTGCAGCGGGACAGGTCAGAGCCGTGGCTGGTGGGGTCGGGCCGGGCAGGGCCAGGAAGGGCATGAGGGGTCGGCCACAGCCCACAGCCTCCCAGGCACTGGGGCGGCACGGGTGCGCACCTGTCCAAACCCAGTGACGCGTTTGCTGGGGGCAGGTGTGTCCCATCGGAAATGGATCTGCCTCCAGAGGAAGAGGAATCGGTGAGCAAGCGTTGAACTCTGGGGTACGGGGCGCCTGTGGGAATGTGCCGACATCTGCAGTTTACTCTGAAACGCATTAAGTGGATGGACAGACGGACAGACAAATCCATCTGTCCTCAAACCAGTAGGTCAAATGTTAGTGGCAGGATCTGGGGGGCAGGGGTACAGGTGCTCACCCAAAGGTCTTTCAGATTTTCTGTGGCTGAAAACGTTCGCAATAACTAGCCCTTGTCAACATCTTCTCGTGGGAGACGCACACACGTCACATGCAGCTCGGACCTTTGTCACAGCCTGTTGGTCCCTTCCACCTCAGCGGGCACAGCAATTTTACAGGGGGAGTTTTGGGCATCATGTTATGTTTCCGGGGCCACCCTGCGAGAGAGGACCGTACACACTGCACGTGCCTCTGCATGGAAGTGTACCTTCCAGGGACGGCGCAAAGCCTCTCCCATGCCCGACTACCGCCCGGGCCACGCAACTCCCAGAGAAGTGCGACAGCCGCGTCTCCCACACCCGCAGAAGAGCAGCACATGAACGTCTCACAGTGGGTGAAAGCCACTGTCCACGTGTCTCTCTCCTCTTTCTTCACTCAAGCGACATAAAGCAGGCCCCTTCACACGTCCCCACGCCACTGTCCCCCACCCCAGCTGGTGTGGTCCCTCAAGACAGGCACAGATCTGTCACAGACACGCTGCCTCTTGCTCAGGGTCTGCTGGGTGCACATCAGATCAGCCGGCCTCTGGGGGTTAAACCCCGCTGCAGCCAAGCGGAATCTACACTGGGAAGAGAACCTGTGGCTTTGGCCTTTTGAGCGGCACAAGGAACCCCAGGGTCAGCCTTGCTCAGGGCCACTCAGTGGGGTTTTGGTTGGAGCCGCAGCCGTAGTGAAGCTGACCCCACCTGCTGACCAGCTGCGCTCTGGCGCCTGTGTCTTTGGGAACAGAGGGCGCCCATCACCCAGAGAAGCAAGGGCGGCAGTGCAGGGGGGTGTCCCAACCCCAACACCCACCAATAGCACCCTCCCATCCAGAACGTGAAGTATCTGCCACTTCTGTCCTTCCCCCACTCCACCACAGGCTGGGCGTCCTTTCCGAATCGGGCACTTGGACGCATCTGCCATGCCTTCCAATCACACTGACCCGAAGCAGGAGTCCGGGCGTCAGGGATCGCACAGCAGACGCAGAGAGACCAAGGGCCCTGGGCTCGGCTCCTGCCTTCGGCAGGACACGCAGACATGGGGCCTGAGCGGGGGACGCGGGGCCTCTGGGAGGGCGAGGGTGCCAACACACACAGCTCGGCAGAGCCTGGGCTGCCTAACAAACCGAATGACTACACGTTTTTGCACTACATACACTGCAGTTTCTGTTTACAGTACAAAAAACGTGTGGGAAAATACTGCGGCAAGCAGAGTCTTGGCACTGGCAAGTCACGGAGCTGCGCTGTTTACCCCTTACCTCGTTCGGGGGAACCGTGGCGAAGGGCGTGATGACCGCGGCCAGGGGGACCTGGGCCTGCTTGGCCATGTCCGAGGTGCTCGGGAAGCAGTACGCGGTGCAGCGGATGTACCGCGGGCTGGCGTTGCCTGGAATGTCGAGAGACACGCTTAAAACGGGCTCTGAGAAGTCGGCCCAGTCACATCTACACGTTTGTGACAGTGCATTGCCTTGTCTGTAAAACTTTCTTCACGATTTCTTAAAAAAACAGTAGTATTGTGCAATTGTACCATCTATAATCTAGGCACGCTGCAATGTCTTGTACAACACTGAATTCCACCATAAAAACAGGGCATGTTCTGTCATTATTTCCCCGAGCAGGTGGTAATAGAGCCCCTCGCAGATGTGAGGGGCATCGGGAGTCATGGAAGAAACACAGCGAGGGCACAGAGCCACGGAGCCGGGCCTTCCTTCCGGGCCGTCCCGCAGGGCCTCGCTGTGGGAAGGCGGAGCCTTTGGACACCGCGTCCTCTCAGCAAGGGAGACTTTGTCCACCACGGTTCCGTGTGACCAAGTGTCTCTACACGACACAGCACGCATGGGTGTTAAAACACTCTCCACGCATGAAAAGTACTTCGAGTCACTAGAATAACCTGCCTAAAATGAATTTCGAAATTAAATTATGATTAGAAACTATAATATTCTATGATCAAAAGAACATAATCATCGAACGAATGTTTATTGAGTGTCTACTAAGTTTTAGACACTGTCCTTGCAGACAGGACCACAAATACTAACCCAAGGAGTCACGTGTGTGCCATTAGAGGGGACCGGTGCTACGGAAAAGCTCACGTGGGTGAGGATGGGAGTTTCAGAGCTACACAGGGGGCCTTCCTGAAAGGCATCACTGAGAAAAGACTCCAGGAGGTGTGGGGTTTCCCAGGAAGACACCTGGGGCAGGTGTCAGTCCTCACGTGTCACTGAGGGCGGGTGGCCCTCGGGTCCACAGAGAGGAGAGGGGCAAAGCTCAGTGGGCAGCAGGAGGGGGCCTGGATTCACGTGCAGATGTGTGAGGCATGCAGGTGTGTGAGGCATGCAGGCGTGGGAGGCGTGTGCATGTACAAGGCTCTCCATGACGCCCCTCTGCCTCCCCTGCTGCCTGCTCTGTAAGGACAGCTTGGAGGATGGACTTCATGGGGGGGGACCCCCAACTAGAACCGGGCTGGCTCCACAATTCAGAAATGACACAAGATGCCGGTTCATACACCGACATCATAGGACGGAGGACATGACCCACCCAAGCAGTATATTCAGAACGTGACATGTCCAATCTCATCAGGATGTACTTTGACCTGCCATGAACAGGAGGACACCATCTCCCTGGGGAGATCAGGCCTGCATGAGGCCCGACGGACACTGAGAGAGAGCAGACCTGGGGCAGAGTCAGCACGGAGCTCCGCCACGGCTCGTTCAGTTGAAAAGGGGGAAAACAGGCCCAGAACATTGAAGGACCTGCTGGAAAGACGTGGCAGGGGCTGGGACGGTCTGCCGACATCTGCAGCACTCGGGCCCCTGCGGCTCTGTTCCTGCCGCCTGCCATGTCCCAGGGCGGTCGCTAAGGCAACGCAGGGGGCAGGAGCTCACACCCCCTCATCAGGGAGGATACAGGGCCTTCTGAGACAGACTCAGGCCACACTGCACTAGAAACGCTAGACTTCGGCTGACAGTTCCTTCTGTTGGTGAGTGACCGGTGACACGTTCACTACGCGTGGTGCTCGGTGCTGAGAGCTTCCTGTGCACGGCGGGATTCCATTCTCCCAGCGCACCCAGGTGGGGGTGCCAGCACTGCACGGGGAGACCGAGGCTGGGAGAGCTCAAGCACCAACTCGGGTCCTATGTACAGACAGTGACGTGGCCAGACCCCAAAGCCCCGTCCTGCGTTGGTGCTCTGTGAGCCAGTAAATGTAGATCCACAGAATCAACTATCGACAGGCCCCTCATCAGCGAAGTCACTATGGAAGGGTACCGGTGGATGACCTTAACAATAATGGCACAAAATCGATAAACCTCAATCAAAACCACTACTGAGAGTATAAATACCTTGGTCTTGCACCACATAGTCTGTGGTGACTAGCGGAGGGACCTGGCCTCTGGTGCTGGTGATGTATACTTGTCCCCCTCTGGTGGTGCGGTCATTCTCGATCACCTGGATCTGATCAATAAGACAAGTTCATAGAATGTCAAAGGAAAATCAGCCTGGAGAGCCTCGTGCGCCCCAGCCCATCAGCCCCAGACACACGTACAGAAAGGGAGCCCCTACGTGGTAGGTGCGTTGCGAGCACACGGGCAGTGTCTGAGAACCACGGTGCGGAGCGGCCCTTCGGGAGGACGCGGAAAGGGGCAAGGGGGCACTCACTGGGCTGGGCACAGCGTCGGGGTCCAGCTTCCTCTGGGGTGTGGGCGGGCCGGCCATCTGTGCAGGGCCCGCAGGGAAGGCCCCTGGGTACGCGAGCTGCGGCCCTGGCATCTGGGGGCCGTAGTTGGCTGTTTGGAAAACATGTCACAGACAACAACTATGACCCAAGCCCGGACGTGGGGCTCACGTGGGCGGCCAAGCACAGTGGTTTCACCCCTTCCCGCAGGCAGGGGCTGCGTGAGGCCACCGCCAGCTCCCTGCCTTTGCCCTCGCCGCACTGCTCAGAAAGCTCCCTCCCTTAAGAGCGAGTGACAGTGCCCAGTACCAGGGACCAGGCGGATCTGCCAATAGAGTGGCCCTAGGTGGTCTCAGGCCATGCCCTGCCCACCTTACCCTGCTGCGGGGCATATCCAGAGCCTGGGGTCTGTCCCGGCAGAGGCGGGGGCTGGAGCTGGGCACTCGGAGGAGCAGGCGCAGGGAGCCCTCCCTGCCCGTGCACCGGTGGAGGCAAGGGGGGCGCGCCAGGGCCATTCAGTGCAGTGGGCGGTGGCGGGAGGACCTGCGACCCAGGCTGCAGAATGGACGGCTGTGGAGGTCGGGGAGGACCCTGGCTGATGGGCGCAGACAGGGGGCCCGAGGGCCCCTGGCTGGGGGGCACCATGCCTGAACCTGTGTGAGAAAGAAGACCAGTCACCCAAACCCGCTCTCTGACTCCTGCAAAGCCTGAGGCAGGGACACCCCCTGACCCAGAGCAGGAGGCACCCGTCCAGATCCAGGGGTTTCCTTTTTGCCACAGGACGGAACCTTCGTTCAGAGAGTGATACAAATGCTATTTGGGGCATTTTGTATTGGGAACTTTTTAATGGGTAAAAACAACATTAATAATTTCAGTGAGAAAAGGAGTAGGGTAAATTCTAACTCGGGTGCATGGACTTCATATGATACGGGCTGTCAGTTAAGAAACTGTATCTGGTACACACCATAAAAGTCAAGTGCAACAACATGCCCTCACGTGATGGGCGTTATCCAGGTAACGCACCCTGCGCTTACTCTGGGCAAGGGGGCTGCAGAGCCCGGGAGAAAGACCCAGGGAGAAGGGACAGGCCACCGACAGGGTTTCCCGCCATCCTGGAAACAGCTGTGAGGCAGATTGCTTTTCCTTTATCTGATTATGAGAAACTGAGTTGCTTCATTGGAGACTTACCCATTTCAGAACTGGCGGGGGTGGGGGAGGATAAAATACTCTGCGGGGGGTTTTCCACTGACAATTCTAAAACACTACGTGACGGAAACGCTCTTCATGAAGATGAAGTGCTGACGACTGGGATTGCGGGGGTGGGGGAGGGCTGGCTGGGGGGCAACTGCGACCCCCAGGTCCCGGCTCTTCACTTATGACAGTCTCGGCCCTGAGCCCGTTTCCCTCCTGTGGCTGTCCCTCGGCCTCTGGGCCCCCACTCTAAGCGCAGCATCGGGCATTCTGTGAAACAAGGAGGATTCTACTCTTATTTAGGCCCCAATGAACAGCACAAGGCTAAAACGGCCCTCGTGTTTCCTGAAGTAAGTTCACTGTTCCAACGTTTGCTTGTGACATCGGCATTTTTTGTTTTCTGTTGTTCTACTGTTGAACGAAAGGTATTCCGAGGGTCCGTCAACTGCCGTGTAACAGATGACAGCACGATCGGGGAAACCCATCGTAGCCTTACGCAGTACAGATGAGCAATACACAGACGTGTGCGTGTGCCAGAGCTCCATCCACTGGGAGAAGGAAGAGACCCCTCCCCGCCAGCAGCGCGCAGGGCCCAGGCCAGCAGAGACCCAGCAGAAAGGGACTTACCACCGCCGCTGACGTGCATGGCGTGGAGCTGCGCACCCAGCTGGGAGACGGGTGAGGCGGCCGCGGGACTCGGGTACGAAGGCGGTGCGGCGGGTGCATATGGGGTGCCATAGGCCGGTGCGGTGCTGCTGACGGGCGGAGGGCCTGGGTACCTGGGAGAGGAGGAGGGATGCTCAACAACATTGCGGTTTTGTAACGAACGCCATTCAGTGAGCATCAGCAACCTGTAACATCCAACACGCCCCCCCCATCTGGCCGGGACTCAGTTCTATGCTAAGTCTCCCGCATTCTCGGGTGAGCTCAAAACGTACCCTGGGGCAGCACCCTGGTACCCATGGCAGCTGGGCCTGCATCCTAGACTTTCCCCAACCATTTCATTTCTGCCCCATTTCCAACCCCCACTCACAGTCCCAGGGGAAGCAAGGGCACGGTGGGGAGAGGGGCGGGTCTGTGCACCCGGCTGGGAACCGCAGTGACTGTGGTCCCCGTGCAGCCTGGGCCAGTGGAACGGAAGCCCCAGAGGACACGGTTTCCATCCCTGGAGATGGCACCGGTGGCTGCTACCATGCAGTCCTGCCTGGCCCCGGGTGCCACACGCAGCTCTTCCCCTGTACTCCACTCCCTCGCCGCAGCACCGACTGCGGTCTCAGTGCGAGAAAGAAACCAAGGCTCACGGGAAAGCGCCTGTCCCGGCCAAGAGCAGCAAGCACGTCCTACGCCAGAGTCCACACCGCTGCCGGTGCCTGAGGGGCCGCCTGCCCCGGAACCTACATTCACCGCCCTCCAGGACCTGACACCGGTGAACAAACCAAAAGGGCCCGTCCTATCCCGGCTAATGCCAGAGACCCAGACCTTCTCTTAACCTCAAAGCTGCTGTCCACGTTCTGCATTTCTTCTGAAAAAAACATCTGAGATGCGTGACAGTTCACACAACGAATTTCTCTGGATCCCCTCCCCGTCCTCTGGACTGAGCATTCTGTCTCCTCACGTGACAAGGCAGGGGGCTGAGGCCTGGCCACCCAGGAGCGTCACCAGTGTCACCCAGTGAGTAAATGGCTTCAACCAGAAGAGGCTTCTTGGGTCTCAGCCTTTCTGCTCCCCCTAAAGCCCCCAAACAAGGGGCAGCAGGGCAAGCCCCGGGTCTACCGTCTGCCCTCTGCCCCTTCCTCAAACCACAGCCCCACGTGAATTACGCAGACTCGTCCTGTTCCCTGCATTCGCCTTCAGCTGCCTCCTCACTGTTTGAGGCCCTCAGACACACAGGAGCAGGAAGCGGCACCCGGGTAAGGTTCTGTCGGAGGGCTCGCTCAATGACCAGCAAGGATGGAGGGTCCCTTGGCTGGGTGACTGACTGGCTGCACTGGGGTCCAGACGCACACTGGGGGTTCTTCTGCCCCACCCCCACAACCGTGCAGCTGAGCAGCCTGGGAAAGAACCTGGGGAGCAGCAGCCTCTGTCCAATCCTGGGAGAAAATCCAACGTGAGCAATCTCTGCTGGCTCCAGACTCTCCAGAGCAGCACCTCACGGGACAAACAGCAGCAGCGTTTCCGGTAGGGAAGGTGTGACACAGGTTCCCTTCCCCCGGGAAAGTCCCGCTGGGTGGCAGGGCTCTGGGTGGCATCCATTGCCACCTGGGCTTCTCCAGGCCTCCCCCCACCCCACCCGGCCCTTCCTTAATCTATTACACACACAAACCCAGCTCTCCTGCTGGTCTTGTTTTCACTGCTACCCTGCCTCCCAAGAGTCCCTCTCCGGACATCAAATCCACTCCTCTCCGTGGGCCACCATCTGATTTAATTTTTAAACTATTCATCAAGCACTGACTGGCACTGAGCTCAGTTCCGTGAAGGAACTAAGAGACTAAGGGGTTTAGATTGTGTTGGGGAATGCGGGCCATAGACACCTGAGGGAATGAGAGACTAATACAAAAGCCTGAAAGAAGATGAATGTAACCCGACAGTGAAGCCTCTGGTGCTGACAGTGATTTCATAGATTTTTGTATGGACTAGGATTGGTTCCCCCACCGCCCCCACCCCCAACTTTTCTAACTGCTCTGTGTCCTGTGGCAGTTTTCCGGGAGATCCTTTCAAGGATGTGGCCAGATCCAGAGGTGGACTTTCAACCAACAAACAAGCAAGTTTACAAGGGACTTGAGAGACAACACAGCAGAACAGACAAAAGAGGTCTGGAATCTACCTCACTCACCTCTGGGGAAGGTGACCCTGGGCATGAGCTCCATTCTGGCCAAGCTGGTGGGGTCCAGGAGGCGGGGGGCCTTGAGGCAACACACCCCCAGGGGCGGCAGCCCCCAAAGGCCCTGTCGACTTCATCATACCTGCAAGGGAAGGCAGATTCAGAAGAGGACGCCAGTGTCAAGACCACAGGTGGCAAACGGGAGCAGGAGGGGTGGGGAGGAAATGGGTGGGGACGAGGTGTCCTGCAGCCGTCACAGGACTAGGGACGCCTGGCTGTGCGCAGCCACTTGACCACCATCCTGACAGAGAGCAGACAAGGAAGGAGCCGCGTGCATGCTAAACTGAACTGCCACGGAACACGCCATCGCACAGAGGGCTAGAGCGCACAATGAAGATGCCAACTCGAGAGCCGGAAATCAGTCCGGGGGGGAAACCAGTGGAAGACATAAAGCGTCCTGACCCAACCATGAGCGCCAGCCCTCTGAAGCCACCTATGCACGGGACACGCATGGGGAAGGGGGGGGGGCGTGTTTCTCCAACAGGTCACAGCCAGCCTTTGAGGTCAATCGCAGGTCCCAGACCCAAACGCCTGGCAATAAAAGTCGAGGGACAGACCAGGGTGCAGGCCTGTGGCCGCTCACAGGCGATGCTGGGTGCTCAGGGCCGTGGCTTCGCTTACAGCCGCTCTTCTCCCGCAGAGAAGGCTGAAGCGAGGCGACCCCTCACCTCAGCACCACCTGGCACCCCCTTCCCAGGCCCCGCCCCCCGCCCTCCTCTTCCCAGATTCACATTCTAACACACGTACACCGTAATTACATGCACTTGTATTTTCATTTTTAAAGCACGATTTTAGACAAAAGTAGAAAATGCACACTAAAATAGTAACTAATTACATGCACAACAAAAAACCAAAGATACTCTCATGGCTTAAAGAAGGGAGGAAGGAAACAGAAATCCATCAACACCCCACAGACGGGTGTCCAGAGAACGGAACGCGGGGTCTTGGGGCTGCTCCTATGCGTGCTGCTGTACGCATGTTAGCAAACGCCCGTCTCTGGAAGCAAACAGGAGGCCAGCTCTCCATGCTCAGGCAGAACTGTCTCACACACCAATCGTGCCGACACGTCTTTTGTCTTTTATGTTTGGAAATCAGCTCGACAGCAATGGCTCAAACTCATCCTTGTTCAGCCTGCGCTACTGTGCCTTCAAGGCCCTGAGCCCCCATGGAAGAGACGCGCTCAGACAAACAGCTGGTACCTGTGTGGCTGCTGTCTCGACAGCCGGATGCCCCGACTCCTCCGGGGACCAGGAGAAGTGCAGAGGAAAGACTGTAGGGGGAATGCTTGGAGGCTGAGCAGTTTTCTCAGCGCGGAGACAGGACCGGGGATCCAGGCCAAAGCAAAGCTGGAGCAGGGCAAGGGAGAGCAGGGCGTGCTGGCCCAGTGGGTGGGGACCAGCCTGAGCAAGGGTTGTCCAGGTTGGCTGGGGTCAGACTACAAGGTCCTGGGTGCCCTTTGGCCTTTGTCCTCAGGGAAAAAGGAGGGAGGTGTCAGTGCTATCTGCAGACACAGCCAGCTCCTGGCCACATTACTAGCATTTGAAAATGATCAGAGATGGAGAGAAGTCAGTACCAGAATTTTAACAGGAAAGGAAAACCGGACCATGAGACAGAGCCAAAGGTGCTCATGCAAAAGAAAGCACCAAAACCACGAGGTAGCCTTTCGCACAGGACCAGGTGCCGCCGCAGACGGGCTCACTCAGGACCAGTGCCGGCTCCTCCCGCCAGCCCCTGCGCAGGGTCCAGAGGAGGACAGACAGAACCTGAGCTCTGGCTCCCTGACAAGCTGGCTGCCACCTATGGCGAACTCAGCGGGGCCCTGCCGCTCCGGGAGCCCTGGCCACTCTGGTGGGGCAGAGACTCAGCTGTGCGGCTAAGAGGCAGGACTGCTGAAGACCAGCCCGGGGGGGTGGGGGTGGGGGTGGGGCCTGCCCAGTCCCCAGGCGGGATCCCTGTAAGACCCTCATGGCATCCTGCTGCCCATTAACAAGGCCCTCTGTGGGAGTGGTCTGTCATTGGCAAACATCACAAAGAGAGTACCTTGGATTTGGCCCTGCATCTGACACACTGAACTCAAACTTCAAACCCGACTGTGAGAAAATGTGTACCTAGAATAAACACAGACAAGCTCCTGAGGACCGCTGCGTTCTGGGGCACTGGGCCGGGCACCTGGAGAAGCTCGCTCCGTGTGAGGCCTCGCCACACCCGGCCCAGCCTGGGCCCAGGACACCAAGGGTTCTTGCCCCTCAGCCTCCTGGCCAGTGGTCCTCAGACCATGGCTTTGTCCCTGAAGGGACGTTTGGTAATGTCTAGGGTTTTTGGTTGCCACAGCTGGGGCTCAGTGGAGGGCAAGAGCTGGTACCTGCTGGGCAGGCGCCCAGGATGCAGTAAAAAGTCCTACAATGCACGGCTCGTCCCCACGGTGAAGGATTGGAGCCCCACTGTGGGAGAGCTGAGGCTGAGGGGAAGGGCCGTGGGCAGATATGCCCGCCAGCACCGCACGGGAACTGCCCGAGGGCAGGCGTGAGGGCAGACCCTTTGGGGGCAGGGCGGCGGCTAGGACTGGCTGCCTGGTGGAGTGGACTGCCAGTGGAAACTGGCCTCCAAGGGACTCGTAGCTCAGTGTTACTGCAGTGACAGTGTGGGGCTGGGGCAGAGGAGTGGAGAAGGAAATGGAGACCAACGAAGCCCTGGGGAGCATACACTGATCGCAGTGGCGGGAGCCGTGCAAGGTTTTAAGGCAAAGGAGGTCGGAATGGCATTTGGTGTAAAGCCCATGACGCCCAGGACTGGACGGCCGGCAGAGAGGCAGTGCTGGAGAGAAGGGGATGAGCGAGAGACCGCTCGGGGAGTCCAGTGAGAGATGGGTGGCGGGCCGGAAGGGCGACAGGAGGAGAGAGAGAGGAGGACACAGGTGGGAAAGATGTTGACAATCATCTCAAAGACTCTGGGAGACCAACTGGGCTGGGGAAGGTAAAGGGGAGAGATATTTTATCAATCATGAAAGTTTCTGATTTGAATGAAGGCAGGATGCTGCCAGTGAGCGAGGGGCAGGATGCCAGAGCAGGGGATTGTCGTTTTCAAAGCGTGGACAGCCTGGGGTGTGAGGAGTGTGATGGGCCTGCATCAGCAGGCACGCAGCCAGAACTAAGGTGCGGGGTGCAGGAGAGACCTGCGAGCTGAGAGACAGCCCTTCACACAACACGGGGCCACACCGTCTGGGGAAACCATAGAGCAAGAGGCACGAGGGTGAAGGCAGAACAAAGGAGAAGCAGCGACACTTAAGGGTTACCTAGAAGGCGGGGGCTCCTTAGAAGGACGTGTTCAGAGAGCCACCAAGAAAAGTAACAAAAGTAAAACCACAGAAGAGGGTTCTGAACGAACAAAGCGATACACAGTGTCAGATTCCAGAGTGGGCAGGACAGTGACTATGCTGCGTTCTGGAGTCGGAGGCCACCAACGGCCCGGTGGGAGAAGGGGACAGTGGACGGCACCCGAGCTGTGGAGTGGAGGTGACACTGAGCCACAGGGCAATGGGGGGCAAGGGTGCAGAGGCCCTGGGGGACGCGGGCACCCGTTTAAGCAGATGGCTGCAGAGAGAGGAAAGAAGGGCGGGCCAGGCCGAGTGTCACACTGCGGTGGAGTTCCCTAGCGTACTCTTGAAGGCCCTGGGTGCGAATCCTGCCTCACCCCCGGCCCTGTGACCTCGGACAAGTCACAGTATACCAGACACTCAGTTTCCTGAGCTGCAACATAGGGCTACACATCCACCGTATAGCCTTGTGTGAACATGAGATAAGGCACATGAAGCTTTTGGGACCAGCTTCAATACACAGTGAGCACTCGAAAAAAGAGAATTTGTATAATTATTGTTATACACAAACCTGAGGGATACAGAGCCCGCAGACAGAGAGGAACTTGAGAAAGATGGTTAATGGTTCCTGAAGGACCCAGAGAGACAAGACTGTGACTGGAATGGGGTGCCCTGGTCCTGGGCCAGATGAGGGCACCTCCTCCGCAGGTTTTTCATTAAAATGAGAGGCACACTGACTGCCCGGAGGGTTGCGGGGGCAGGCGGGCAGGGGGGCGGTGCTTCCCAAGGGGACTCTCAGTCTCGGAGCATCTTTCAGAGCATCTTCCGCAGCACAGGTGTGCGGCTGCTCCCACAGGCCTCCGCGACCCTGCACTGCACACCTGCCGCCGCACCTGGCACAGCCTGGATCCTCCGTGTCTGAGT
Organism: Micronycteris hirsuta; assembly: GCA_004026765.1. Taxonomy (NCBI): domain Eukaryota; kingdom Metazoa; phylum Chordata; class Mammalia; order Chiroptera; family Phyllostomidae; genus Micronycteris; species Micronycteris hirsuta. The sequence goes on from PVJI01008076.1 coordinate 39,057, forward strand.
CAGGCCTCCTGCGCCCCGAGGGACACTCACTGGTGCCAACACAGCACATGTCCACGAGGGCTTGGCTGCATCCCTCCGCATTCTCCCAGAAGCCCGACAACTCAAAGATTTCCAGGGAATTTGGGACCATCAGACCTGAAACAGCCACTGGGAGCCTTGCTCCTGCCCCTGACACCTGGTCTCCCAGAGCAACCCCTTGATGGGGGGGCGGGGAGCGGCTTCCTGGTGTGACTGTCACCAGAGCAATAGTAGTCCCACTCCATGCTACTCCCCTCTTTCCCCCACTTCTGCCCCTGAAGCCAAGATTCCCTGCAGGTATCATATTTCAGAGCAACCGGATTGTTCCACAGTAATTTCAAGGCGAGGCCATGTTCATCTGGTTATTCTCACAGAGGAATCTTTAGTGTGCTAATCTAATGATATTTTTCCAATGTCAAAATTGAGTTGATAATACTATTGCCAAACCCACTTCAGCATATACATGAAGTCTGTTTTTTATTGAGTGCTTACCATAACATCCCATCACAGATCAAAAGCAAGAGCAAGTCTAAAATAAAACACTCAGGAAGCCTCTTTGTTTAAACCTACACTGAAACACCCAGAACACCATATCTCACGCAGTAACGGGACTGCTGATGCAAGCTTCTTCCCCGGGAGCCTTTTCCGAGTGGTCCCATAACCTCAAGCCACTGCCTCTTGCAGTGGCCATTCCACGTTCCCAAAGCCTCTCTTCGGAGACCACAGGCCCCTGAGCCTGAGAGGCCAGCAATCACACACAAGTCAGAACAACGTGCTTTACCTGGCGGAGCACCTGCGGGAGACGGGTCCCCGTAGTGGCCGTAAGGCGGTGGAGCGAGGCCCATCCCCGTCTGGGACTGGGAATAGGGGGGCGTCGCCACATAACCTTGTTGACTCATGATGAAAATCTCATTCCAAGAGAGAGTTTTACGAAAGAACCCTGTAACGGAACAGAAATCGCTGTCAGCAAGGGGAGCCCCACCACCTGACGCCATTAGAGACGTGAGCACTGTTAACTGTATTCACGGCTGAGAGGAGATGCGCTGCCACCCGGCATTGCCCCCAGAAAGCTCCAGCCGCGGCCGCACGGACCTCGGGACTCACTCCCACCGTCACGGGCCAAGTCTCAGGTCTGAAACCCGCATGCCAGCCCACCGCGGTGTCCGCTCAGACTAAGATAGCTCAGGAGCAGCCTCTTGGAAGTGTGTGGGCTCTTTCTGGGCCTGTGGCCTCTGTGGCCCCATTTCCGCACAGACCACGCCTCTGGCGACAACTGCGTGCCAGCCAACTCACTGGCCAGCAGAATGCCCTCAGTCTGCAACCAGATGTTTCATAACCTGTGTTCTTATAGTGCTATCCTGGTGAGCAGTTTTAATCAGGCAGTTAGGATGGGCGCAATCAATAGTCCAACGAACACAGCATGAGATAAAGAAGCTGACCATGGCCCATGAGTCACAGGTTGGCCCAGCCAGGTGGCAGCCGACAACCATCTGCGAGTTGGTGGTTTCTCAGGCAAAAACGAGAGACACTTTCTGATTTCAGGATCACATCTCTGAGGACATATGCGCATGGATTTCAGAAACAGAGTCAGTTTCATAAGCGTTTAGGCAGGCAGGTCTGGCTGCACACACACAAATACAATAGCTCCATCTTGATTCTACTCAGAAACATCAATTTGTTAAAAGTTTCCATTTTTCCAGGTTCAAAAAATAAGAGGCATTTCATAGAACTAACTATTCTTAAAAATTTTTACAGCACCGAAAAAGCTCTGAATGCTGGCAAGAGAAATGGGTTTTCACTGCAATCCACCAACACTTAGCTGTGGGCCTCAGAATAAACTGAAGACTCTCTGGGCCTCGGTTCCTCTTTCCATCTACAAATCACTGATTCTACCCTTTCTCGCCAGTTTCTTCACCCACTACAGGAACAGTCTTCCTGTTGTCATTTTATGATGACACCTTTTAAAGAAAAAGATGGGTGATACCTACTAAGACTGGAAGAGAGCTATATTCAGGAAATGGTATTCTTCACTTGGTTTCGTTTTCCCATTAAACTATGTTTCCAAAATTGAAGCAACCAAGCAAAAATATTACAAAATCACGTCCTTCTCCGTGGAGGGGAGGGGCGGAGAGGACGCTGAGGCTGGGGCGCGGGTCACTCGCAGCCCCCGCCCGCGCAGAGGGCGACGTGGCAGCCTGTGCTGGGTCCGCACTCCAACTGCGCGCTTCGGGGAAGTCGGCTGGGGTAGTGCCCGCAGCCGCCTGTTGCTGGGCGACGCGGAGACAGGAGGGACAGGATGGCACCGCGCGCGCGCAGGAAGCAGTCGGTGCCTCGGCGCCGCTCCGGAGGAATCTGCTTCCTCACGCGGCCAGTAGCCACGTCGAACTTCCTCGCACGGCCAAGTTCTGAAGCCTGAGTCAGCGGCGGCGGCGACGTGGCGGGGCGCCACCTGGCCGAAGCAGGCGGAGCATCCAACCCCGCGCTCCGCTCCCGGGACGCTCAGCGGCTCGGCCCAGGTGCAGCCAGGTGCACGCCCCAGCCTGGACCGCGTCCCTCCCTGTCAGCTGGTCCCGAACCTTGCAGGCGTTTTTACTTGAATGTTCCCGACGTTCCCTCCTCCCAGAGGGGAACGAGGGATCCGGAGAGCAGAACCGCTGGCAGTGGCCCTGGGACCCCTGCAACAGCTCAGCATCCCGGACTCCGAGCCGTGGCGGGAAACGCCCACGCCCCCCTCCAGCCCCAGCCTGCCCTGCACTACAGGCCCGGAGCGGAGCAGGGCAAAGGGTCCCCGCGCGCCCGCCCGCCCGCTCTCCAGGCCGCCCCGCGCCCACTCGGGCTGCACCCACTCCAGCCGTGCGGGCGACGTCCCGCCCGGACCTGCGTCACCCGCCGCTGCCCGGCTCTGCTCCTGGTGCCTGCGCCCGGTGCCCCGGCTCCAGCTGCTCGCGCCGCACCTTCGCGGGCGGCTGTCCCCACAGGCTGGCGGCGCGCGGACTTCAGCCCGGCTGGCAACTGCCACGTCAAAACTCCCGGCCGCGCTCCCGGCGCCGGGCGGCCCCCAGGGCCGCGCTCCCGCAGGCGCACGCGCGCAGACGCCCAAGGGGCGGGGCAGGGGCCTGGGCGGGGCCTGGGCGGGGCCGGCCGCCCGGCCCAGCGGTGCTTTGGCCGCGGGTCCTCCCGGTTTTCTGTTTCCACCTTTCCTGTCTGTGTGGTTTGTTTGTTTCCCTCCACCAGGTCAAAGCTTTTCAGGGCTGTTGCTAAAGCCGCGCAACAGGTTCCCGGCGGAGCCCGTTGGGCGGAGGGAGTGCGAACTGAGGGTTCATTCATTCTTTCCCTCGCCGGCTGCAGGTTCATCCGCTCGCTCGTTCTGTGTCCCTGGAGTCACGGTGACAGTGCAGGCGCTGCGCCGCCAGGGCAGGAGGGCCCACGATTCCGGACCTCCCAGAGATCCTAGTTTAGGGCGAATCTGGCACGAGCACAGAGGTGGAGGCCTCGGCCTGCAGTGCACTGTGGAGGAGGCAGTCTGGCCGCGGGAAAACGGTGGTGGCGGGGGGGGGGGGTGTTGCGGAAAGAGGTCCCAGCTGAAAAGTACGTGGGCAGCTGTCTTCATTGATGCTGGGACTGCTAGACTTCCTGCTTGTCTTCCTGGGACTGTGTTCCTTCAGCGAACGCCTACGCATTCACCGTCTGCGAAGTAGGATGGCTGGCTCCACCCGCAGCGGGGATTGCCACCTGGACCTCTCCCAGGGCTTGGCTCACTGTGCTGTGAGACAGCTGAGAAAGAACGGCTGCCCCTGTGAGACCTGGACTGACACCTCTCTCTAGCGTTTCAGGACCATCTGCCTGGTTCCTCCCTCCCTCCCTCATCTCTCGCGCTCTCTCTCTCTCACACACACAGCCCACCCTCAGTTTAGTATAACTATCACTTGGATCAAACTTACAAAAGTAAAACCAGACCAATGTTGTTTTCAAAATACACTTTCTTCTGCGCTACAAAAAAATACAAGCTTCTTGACAAATCCCCTTACTGAAGAAATGCCTCGGGAAAAGCTTGCGTGTGGACGAGACGGCTGCTGAAATGCTCCGTGGGCTTCGCAGGCATTCCGGGCTGTCCTCGCATGGTGAAGACCGTAGTCCCCAGCCCACCCTCCTTCTGTCAGAGTCTAAGGTGTGATGTCGAGCCTACATCCAGCTTCTACACTGGTCAGGTTTGAAAACCCACAATGAAAACCTTGTTTGAAATGCGTCTCTAGATTCTCAGTATGATGAAAACATTTGATGCTGTTCAGGAAGCTCTGGCCACTGTTCTTGTAAGAGCAATAAAAAACTGCCACGTCTCAGCTGTGTGACCATGCAGGAGAGTAGTCACTTGGAAATAAGAACACCGTGTGATGACTAGTTGGCTTCTCCTCCCTATAAAATCACTAAAAATTTGAATTTGTAAATTCATTTTCACCCCTTGTTTCGGGACACCAGGATAACTTGTGGTTTCAGAGGGAAGTTGTGAGTTACTAAATGTTACAGCTTGAAGAGATTTTAGAGATGTGCGTATTCAATCCGATTTCCAGTGAGGACTGAGTTCAACCCAGTTGTTCTATAGATTAACACGCAGGGAGGTTCAGAAAATGAAAATGACCACTCAGCATTAGTTGGAGGAAATACCTTCTGATTCTAATTCCAAAGGTCTTTTCACCTCACACTTTTTTCCTCTTGATACTGATTTGCTATTCTCTCTTAACTGCCTCTTCCTTTTTCTCCCACGACTGCCTTATCATCAAGATTTCAAATAACTACAATATTAACTGATCACACAGTTCCCCCAGGGATTGGACCTACTAACCACAGATCTCCGTCTTACAAAATGGACTTCTGGTTTCAGTATTGCTTCCTCAGTGCCCAACCTTCAAGTGACAGCCTTCTGACCTTATTCCTGTGGTCAGGTCCCTGGCCTTCACCAGACCTGAGGGGCAGCCGGGATTCCCAGCCTTCCTTGGTCTGACCTGCCCTGTTGCCACCTAAGGTCAGCCTCTGGCCTTCCATGTTAATCAACTTGGTCACCCTTGTAATCACACCATCATTGCCTGGTGAGGTCACAGAGAAAGCCCTGTGCTGAGCTCTGTGTTCTGTAGGGTCCTTCTGTCCTGACTCTGCAAGGAGAGAGCAGCGCTGCGAAAGGCTGTCTGGAAAGAGAAGGGACATCCTGACAACACTCAGGAAGCGGCTTCCAGAAAGTCAGAGCTCCGATGTTCTGTGGCTTAAGTAGTTTGGAGGCTTCTGAGTCCAAAGTTACAAACAGTCCAAAGCTTTATATTCTAAATAACTGCAGTGGCCGAGCCCTGGGCTACGTTACACACTGGGAAGCACAGGAAATGAGGCCCAGGTCCAGGGGCAGGGCGGGTGCAGGGAAGGCCCGCTGAGCAGCAACAGTGCAGCTCAGTGCTCATCAGGCCCCAGCGAAGAGCTGTTTCTGGAGTTACAGTTTTTTCCTTTTCTTCAATAGTAGCTTTATTGAGATACAATGAACAATTCATCCATTTAAAGTGTACATGCAAAGGTGTTTGATACATTCACAGAGTTATAGAGCCATCACCACAATTTTAGAACAATTCTAATCCCTCTGGGCAAAAGAGAAGTCACTTCGGGTTTTGAGTTGAGGCATAACATGCCCCCCTACCCACCCCTGCATCCCACAGCCCCAGGCAACCGCTGATCTGCTTTCTGTCTGTGCCGATGAGCCCGTTTTGGGCATTTCACATAAATGGAGTCATACAGAAAGGGTCCTTCATGACAGTCCTTCCACCTGGCAGCCTGTTTGTAAAGTTCATCCTTGTTGGAATATGTATCAGTATGAATAAAAGAATGAATAATGCTGCTGTGAGCATTGATGTGCAAGTTTTTGTCTGCATATATATTTTCTTTTTTCTTGGGAACCTCAAACAACGCAGCCCGTAGCAAACACTCTCAGCCCTCAATGCCAACTACTAAGGGACCAACCCAAGTGTGGTGGGAGGACCACTGTCACAGGGTTTCTGCTGGCTGGGGCCCCTAGGGCTGAGGCTTCCCCAGAGCAGCCCTGCAGCCTCAGACTCATCCCAGCCCGCCCGCACCCCCCACCTCTGTTCCCAGGTGTCAGCTCCACACGGGACCTGAAGCCTTTCTCTCCTGCTCCTCTTCCCTTTGCTCTCTGTTGGACACAGGTATGTCCCCCGATAACTCTCTTGTGCGTCTAATTCCACATTGCCATCAGCTTCTCAGGCACCAGGACCAACCCAGCCTCACAGAGGCGAGGTTTGATCAAAGCCTGGAAGGTGGCAGCGGGGTCAGCCCTGCAGATCACCTGGGGGCAGAGCATTCCAGGTGGAAGACAGAGCCCCCCCAAAGCCCCTATGTCAGAAAGAAGGGTTTCTGGAATGTTCCCAGAGCAGAAGGCAGCCAGCAAGAGAATGAAAGCTGAAGGAAAGGAAAGAGGTCAAGGTGGGTAAATGGTGTTGGGTCCTTTGGTTTCACAGACGCAACTGTAAGAAGTCTGGTTTTCACTCTAAGCAAAAGAAAAGTCATTTCAGGTTTGAACTGAGGAAGAACATGCTGACTTACTCTTCAATATTTTTTACGTATATGGAGGCAGCAAGTCTTCATGAAAATGTGGTGTTCAGAAAACATTTATTTCCCAAAGTCTCCATGGGATGTTAGACTCAGAAATGTATCCTCCAATCACTTGGTTTTACACAGGTTTTCTTGGTCCTGGCTGAGATCTGAGGAGGAATGGCGTGTAGGTCTGTCACCTGCTCTAAAAGCCGGTGGGACATGGAGCCGAGGCTGCTGCACCACCGTAGTTCTGTATGCACAGCTTACCCGTCACGCACAGCTTATTCCTGGGGACTTGGATGAGATGTGACCCCATGTTCTCCGTGCACTGATTTTGTTGATTTAAGGAAAGAAGGCAGAGAGCGGGCACTCAGGAGGTGAATGAAACCCAATTTCTATGTAACGAACGGCTTGTAAGGAAGGTACTCTCGCCTTCATAATACTGAAAGCTTATTATGTGGTATTCCATTACAAATATTCCTTTTTGCTGTTAGGATTGAATAGAGAAACGAAAAGCACCTGGTAACTCACTAAAACAACGGCGGGATGGAGTGGAAAAGGCGCTCACAACCTGCTGGAGTCAGTGCTGGAGTACACCATCATTAACAGGAAGAAATGACTTTCCTTCGATTCCGTCCTCAAGTCCACCTGCGTGCTTAACTAGAGAAATAATGCAATTCTATGTTTTTGCTGTAAATAAAATGTTAGAAATTTAGGTTTGGGAATGTTACACCTGCGGCAGGGACGGCTGATTTTATGTTGGAATGCGCCCCGAGCGTAGCCGTGTGGGGCCGCAGCCTCCCTTTCTAGAGTGGACGCAGCGGCACCGCTTTTCTGTCCCACCTTCACATTTTCCACCCTGACCCACTCGGGTTCTGGCAGGCCGCCATGCAGACGTGGCAGTCTAGCTGAGGACAGTCCTGTAGGGTTGATGGCAAGGAATAAAATAAAAGGAGCTCAGGACTGCGGATTTCTCCAGGAGCAGAGCCACCTCCTCCCCTTGAAGACCTTGAAAGCAAGAGAAAAATAAACTGTAGTTTCAGGCCCTGGTTTTGGGGGCGGGGGGACTTCTTCATAGAAATAATCCTATTTTTAAATCTGTTTTAAAAATTAAGTAAGACACTTGTACATTTTATGGTCAGGGTGTACCCACCACCGACAGATGATCGGTGTGCACAGTAGACTAAGCAGGGGACGGCTGAGCGGGCCACACAGCATGAGCTGTGTGGACGGTTGGGTGAGTCTGTCATTTCCATGGGGCCTAGCACTCTCTTGGGAAGGGAGTGGTTGTTCCTGCTGTGAATCAAAGGGGAGCATGTTTTGCTGGCCTAGAGTTAAGGTGACTTTCCAACTGGAAAAGCAGAGGCTCCCCTCTCCTGTCCCCATCGGTCCGAGAGCTGCGTCCAGACCTGTAGGTCGCCAGCGGCCTGCGGCGCCACTGGGAGAGGTCTGCCATCACCAGGCAGCCCGCAGGCCCCAGATAGGTGGCAGGAGCGTGGGCCACTGTCCTCTGGAGGCCCCGTGGCCTCCCTTGCTGGGGCCCTTCTGAGTCCTGTCCCCACGCTCCACTCACCCCAAAGCAGTCGAGCAGGGAGATGCGTGAAGGGGGCATCGCGGCAGGAGAACATGTGGCACCACCCAGCCCACCGGAAGTCTCCAGCACTGAGGTCGGGAGCAAGTGTAGGTCTGCGCCCTGAGCAGGGATGGAATTCCGCTGGCCCCGTAGTCATCGGGGTCGTTTTCTGTAGCGTCACTTTGTTTTACAGTCACAAGCTGGCGAGAGTCACACACACAAACATACACACTCTCTCCCCCCTAAGTCAGAGGGGTCCAGAGGTGACCCCGCTGACCCAGTTGGACCCATGGTGGAGGCGCCTACCAGCCGTGAGGTCCTTGGAAAGTGTGTTCCACCCATCGACCATTCCCCAGTGGGAACCCTTTCAGGGCAGCACCCTTACGCAGGCGCGCTGACTGTCACGTGGCCACCGCGGTTCTGGCGGGCAGGCGGGGCGGGCCCAAGTGTCCACCACTAGGGGGCGGGCCTCGCGTGAGCGCCCTGCGCGGGAAACCTGCTGCCCATGCTCGGGCTGCCAGGCTCTCGGACTGCTCTGGGTGGACGGTTTCTTCCTGCGGCACAGTCGCAGTTCGGCGCTGGTTCTGACGACCGCGACGACATCATAGGATGGAGGTTGTGAATTCCCGGAGCAGTCGGGCCAAGGGCATTGACTGAACGTGGGTAAAGGCGCGGAGGGGCGTCTGTTGAGAACCCCACGGGTGTGGACATCCGCCTGAGTCCTCTGCGTCTGCCAGGCATCAGGAAGGAGGGTGGTAACGAGCTGGTCCTTCCTCGGCGCTTGGGCCGCCCAGGATTTATGGGGGAGTGAGTGGTGGGAGCGAGAGGCTCTGCACCGACATGGGGGAAACCGCCCTGCGGGGAGGGCGAGTGTGGGGGCGCGCATGGGGTTCGGACCGATGGGAGACATCCGGGAACTTCGACCTGCGGCCAGAGCGGAAGTCCGGTCTGGGAGGAGTTCCCACGGTCACGTTGTGCAAGAGCATCCAGTTTACTGCACACGAAGGGACTGGGCGCCCAGATGCGTGGCCAGGAACGTGCTGGGTGGTGGTGATGGGGACTAGGGTTCAGCGTGTTAACTTTGAGGGACACAAACATTCAGCCTATAGCAGAATCTATTTCAAATTAATTTTTGTGGGAGATAAGGAATCATGTTAACTTTTTTGCAGTACTATATCCAGTTTTTCTGGCACTCTTATCAAAAAGACTATCATTTTTTTTACTGAATTGCCATGGCGACTTTGTCCAAAATCAAGTAATTGTGTGTCTGTGTGTATATTGTGTGTGTGTGTATAAGTTTCTGGGTCCTCTACTTTGTTATATGGGTCTGTTTTCTTGCCAGAATAACTTTCTAAAACACGCATCTGAACAGCAGCATCCAAAACATAACAAAACAAAAATAAAATAACCACCCACCCTCCACTTCTCATTTCCTTCTTTTTAAAAAAATTTTCATTTGTATTTATTTATTGTTAGATAGTGAGGAAGGGAGGGAGAGAAACATCAGTGTGTGGTTGCCTCTCCCACATCCTCCACTGGGGACCTGGCCTGCAACCCAGACATGTGCCCTGACTGGGAATCAAACTGGCGACTCCCTGCTCCACAGGCCCGCACTCAACCCACTGAGCCACACCAGCCAGGGATCAGTTCCTTCTTTAAGAATATTTACTGGCTCTTCTTTCCCTTCAAGATAAAGGACCACGGCCCCAAGGCCTTTATAAGTGGATCCAGTCAGCTCCCAGCCTGGGGTCCAGCACCCAGCACTGCCCCCGCAGGTCTCCATTCTCCAGCCAACTCCCTTAGTCCTTGAATCTGTACCTGCTTCTGTCTGCAAGGACTGTCAGGATCTCTCTCTCCCTGCTTGCATCACCCTTGGCCTCCCTCCCTCCCTCTTTCTCCATGCTTCACTCCTCTCTGCCTCCTCATTCCTTCACTTGGCAGTGGTCCACGAGCACCCCTCTCATCACCACCGCCAGCAACATCCTTTTGTTCTCTTCCGAGCTACTCTAACATCGTGACTCTGCCTCTGTTTACAGCAGTATCATGTTGGGTGCTGTGATTTGCATTTATACCTGGTCCCATGACCAGCTCGTGGGCTGTCTGTAGCCGAGGACCATGTTTTATTCACCTTTATCCCCAGCACCTCGCGCTTCGTGCAAGGCGCATAGTAGGTGCTCAACAAATGTCCTGTGATGGGCGTGCTCTCTTTATTTATTGGATCCTCTAACAAGATTGGACACATTGGTGGTTCTCAATAACTGTTTTTTGAAGTCAGCAATCTTGTATCTTCTTATTTACTGGGGTTAGCGCCTATCTAGTTCTTCGATGCCCACGGACGTGTGGGGGAGGGTTACAAAACCTGTGGGGGGGGAGGGGTGATCAAGGCCACCTGCAGGCAGAGCCACATGCACGCTGAACCGTCTCTCCAGGGCCCTGGGTTTTCCAAACCCATGTCTTCTATAATACAGTGTTTCCTCTCATCCCGTTGTTACTATGGAGACAGGAAGCACAGGGGTTTCAATTGTGTAGAAGTAATGGACATTCTCCCCTTAGCTTCATTCTGCCTAGTGTTTTAACAAAAGGATGCAGATTGACTTTGTTTTAAAAACAATCTATGAAAATTCTTTATTCAAAAATTCATTCTTTATAAGTATATACCAAAACATAGGCCTTTGTTTTTATAATTGAAGAGAAAATCTTGGCTTCAAAATAATGTTAACGAACGTATCATCAACCTATTTATGTGGTTTTATTATATTAAACTTGGGGTGGTCTTCCTCAAACCTGTCCATCCCCGTTCCTTTCTAGACATCGAAGGAACAACGCAGAGACATGCATTTCTTCTCTGAGTTTCTGCTTCAGGATCCCCGGGAGATCCAACAGGGCCGCGGGGCAGGAGCTCTAATGGTGAGAAAATGTGTCGTTTCCAGGACTGACCGCGGCAGCGCGGCACAGAGTGAACAGTTCCCCAGGAAACACCCTAAAATGGTGACCAGATGAAAGTGAGGCCAGGACACGTGGTGATAGGTGTGCAGACCGTACCAGAAACGAGTGAATGGTGACCCCAAAGGTCAGCCAGGACGCTGTGAGTTGAAGCAGAGTGGATCACACTGGACGGGCAAAGCTTGGGCGGGCGAATCTCTGGATCTGCCTGGAAAGCACTGCATGGAGCATATGGTATGCTGAAACACGATTGATTTTCCAAAAACTCGAATGTTTTAAGTAGTCTGTGAAATCACTAACACTTTAAATCTCGTCACAGATCAACATAATGTGAAAATTAGCTGTAAGAAGGTCTCAGAATTTGCACGTCAAGTTTAAGCTTGCGTTTGATTACCAGTTGAGTAGAAGGCTTTCATATGAATAGAGGTGTACAGATTTCTCTAGAACAGAACCATTTATCTGAATAACATTGATCATGAGATCATAATAAGCTACATTTAAAGTATTTAATTTATTATCAGGAAAGTGAGCGGCATTTCTGAGGGGGTTTGGATACTACAACTTGGGAAAGTAGTTTGGGGAGAAATAGTGACATCAGGAGATTGCAGGAATCAAGACATGGTGGGCCTTTTTCATTTTGCTGACGTTTCTCCTGCTTTCTTTACAGTTTATACTTCTTCATATTGAAAACCAAAGGGTTTTCTGACCATATCGTACTCAGGGTCAGTTCTTTGGGCCAGATAATGAATTTTTCGCTGAGGTGGGAACTACCCTGTGCCCTGTAGGATGTTTAGCTCCATCCCCGGCCTCTGCTCACCGACAGCCAGTAGCGAGCCATCCACTCCCACAACCATGACAATCAGAAAGGTCCCCAATGTTAGGTGTCCCCTGGAGACAAAGTTACCCCACTGCTCCACGTCCACAGGACCAGCAAAGGCCCTGGTGTCCCCGGGCCCCCAGTGGCCGGCCTCTCTGGGCAGAGCCTGCACTTCCACCTCCTGCCTCCGCAGGCCCAGTGCCCTGTCCTCCCAGCGGGTTCAGCATTTCTGATGTCTCTAAACAGATGTTAAGGACATTTATTTGGCTTTTCTGGTAGTTCTCTGGGAGTTTTTCCTGCTGAATGGTGTCCCCTAATGTCCAGACACAGAGTTAAAACAACTGTCTTTAGTTGTTGGTGGTGTTTTGAGTCATTGGTTTCGTTTTACTATTTTTCCTTCATTCTAAAAGACTGATCAGCAAGCTTCGGCCCACAGGCCGAATCCAGCTCTCGCCCGTCTTGGAATCCAGTTGTGTGACCACAGCCGTACCACACACACATATCGTCTGAGGCTACGGAGCAGCTGCCACAGGCATCGAAGGTCCTCGGGCCACAGCTGACCAGCCTGCTCTCAGACTGGACACCTCGAAGGTAGGACCAAGAGGTTGTACCTCTAGCACCTAATACTTTATAGTTGAGTGCCTCATGTTTAAATTTTCTCAGATTCACCCAAAGATATAAAGTGAATTCAGTTGTTTTCTTTGAAAAGATGTTACTGTATTTGTCTGCATTACTATGTATTAAGTCAAATGGCGTGACCAGTTAAAGGATAATGCTATAGGGCTTAACTTTAAGGGTATAGACCAATTCTTGGCTACACTTATTAGTTTTCTTCACACTGCCTCTTCCACTACCTATATTCCCCCCCAAAAGTCTTTTTTTACAAGGAGACTAAGACAAAGTGAATAAATGCATCAGTACAGATTAGTCGTCCCTAAAGATTGAAAAAGCCCAGTGTATTTCTTAAAGGTGGTTGTTTACTTCATCTTTCTGTTAATAGTTCCACATGTACCATTTTGCATTGTTACAGAACAGAAGGGGGCCTGAATGATATGAAAGACCCCCCCCATTTTTTCCTCCGGGGGTTCCTCCCCCTTACCAGCTTTGCCCGCCACGAGAAGAAAGACGTAAAAGGAAAGGAATTATTTATTTGGAAGTTGTACAGACTAAAGTTTTTTAGAATACGCATAAACGCACATAGTCCTTCCCTCTCCCTCTGCCCCGTCTGGGGTACTGTATCTCGGGCAGGCTCTCAGCACCATCCACGTGGCAAAAAGGAGCACTTCCAAAGCCACGTGGTCCCCACTCCGCTGAAACTGTGCGGTCCCAAAAAGAGATGCCAAATGGCTGCCCCGCCTGGGTTTAAATCCCAGCGCCAATCTTTCTCTGCAGCCTCAATTCCAGCTCCTCCCAAAACTGGCCACAGCTGCCAGCATTCCGGGCAGGTGTGGCCCTGTGGTGTGGAGCCAATTATCTCCAAGCTCTTCTGGACCCCATTACAAATGCCTCTTTGGAGACCTCCCTCTTGGCTGCACCCTGTTACAGCATCACACATGGACATATTCTCTTTGAATTTCATCTGAAGATTGTAATTATCTATATTTGATGTGCTCTGTGTGTCATATTTGATAACAAGAATTGTATGTAGTTCCCTTTAAAAGTGGGTCGTCCTTGTAATGGTTGCCTTTTTCACCCCTTCCCCAAGCGCTCACGTGGTAGAGTAATTAGCATCATCCCATGTTGCAAATGGACTCAGAGACCAAAGCAAGCCCATTTTTTGCTAGGTCAGGGCTGTTGAGATTAGTTGTCCTTGAACTGAAGTAATACTTGTGTACCTTGTCTACCAAGATCGTGATCACCTGCATGCCTCCACTTCAGAATCTTAACCTCACTCACGAACTGTCCTTCTTGTCTCTGATGATGCTCTCTGGAGCTCGCTCTGCACCTCACATCGCACAGGGCACTCAAGTGTCGTTCCATCATCTGAGACAGAGCACGCGTCCCACACTGTGCATCTGTCCGCCTTGGAAAACTGGTGCTTACGAGCCTGAAACATCACTGTGTGATTCCAAGTCGCACCTGGGTACTATCCATCGCCTATTGACTTGTCTCCTGAGGGCTCTTCATAATTTCAATGATTTACGTGCCAGGGGTTCCTTAGCCAAAACAATCTCGTAAAGAAACCACCGGCTTGTTTTTCAAATGAATGGTTACACTAACTAGAAAGCATGGCTTTGCCTTGCGGGGCTTAAAACAAAGTATCTCCTATCTGGGTTTCGGGAGTTGCCGAGGCAGGACTCGGGCAGATGCTGCAGAGTCGGTTCTAATGCCTGTTATCTGAATCTTCTTTGGGCTGAAAAGCGCCTCCAAGTCAGGCCCCGCGTCTGTCCATGCTTTCCATGTTTTCTTGAACTCGTCCAGATATCTGGCACAACAGATGACTTTCTCAAACACTTCAATGTTTTGATTTTAAAAAATACCCTGCCTTTTAACTAAAGACAGGACGCTTTTCCAAAGACATTTTAGATCCTTGCAGAGAAGGGCTTCACCCCGTGTGCTGGGCTGGTCCCCAGCCTGGCGAGCATTAGTCGCATCACGCGGGAGAGGGAGCGAAGGGAAAAAGGATGCTTGGAGGTAGAAACGTGCGACCTGGGAGCTGTACTTTCAGGGACAGGCAGGCCTCCTGGCGGCCAGAGCTCTGGGACGCTGGCGCCATCCTCCAGTGGGAGAGTTGGAAAGGGAGGGCGGCGCCAGCTCTGGAGGTGTTGAAGGCCAGCATGGCAGGGTGCTGGGAGACAGAGTGCAGGAGCGTCCCTGCCTGGGCTGTCGGGGAAACGGCCTTGACCTGTGTGGCCTCTCTGCCTGCAGACCTGGGAGCGGTGCCTGGAGCCCTGGCTCCCCAGCTCACTCCTGGGAGGGGATCTGGGTCTCCATTCCGTTAACTCCGTCTTGGACTCTCAGCAGAGAGTGCAGACTTCCTACGCTGCCCTTCGAGGTTTTGTGCCTACAGAGTTCGTTCTTACCTTTGCTCCCACATCCCTGCATTTCGAACAGCGCCCGCCCATCCTGCAGGCCTCAGCACCGTGGGGCTGGTCCTGGCTCTCCAGCCTGCGTTCCTCCCCCAGGCTCTGGGGCTGACTTCTGCACTGTCTGGCTGCTCCAGTGAAGCCTGCGCCCCAGGAGAGCCGGACTCCCCACCAGGCACTCAGCTTTCCAGTGACTTATGAAAGAATGATAAACTCAAAAGTGAATAAGTATCTGGTTAATTAGCGCGAGAAGATCGTTTTATCCATTCCCTGCAAGCCTGGCCTCCCGTCTCCCTGGTGCTGCGGGCCGGCCACAGCAGGGGCAGGGGTCTCCGAGGTGGGCAAGGCGTAGGCGAAAATGGGTAACAGACAACAACACGTCTCAAAGGACCGTGAGGCTCTGTTCCGTTTATTGCAAGTACAAACAGGTTTTTATACTTTCATTTTTGGAAGTGATTAACATTAGTGATTAGGTGAAGTAAAAAAATTAATACAAAGGTAACTAGGAAAAGTACAGAAGTTTCCATGGATTAAGTTATACATTAAAGATTCTTTTAACCAAGAGCACTATAAATCAGACAATTGGAAATAGCTGTATGTACAAAGGATACGCTAGATTGGGTAGAGGTTATAGGAAATTTATTATAAGGCTTTTGTGATGTCTACCTTAGCTATCTATCTTTTCTGTCTAAAAATGTTTCTCTATGTACTATGAACTCTGACTCCCTGGTTAATTGTTTCTACGTTCTTATTTTTGTAATAGCTAACTAGCTTTTCTTATAACTTTGCTTGTCTATTTCTAATTGATATATATTGCTATTCAGGGTAAAGGAGGGGCTGCTACTCTACTTTTAGACATTCAGGGGCTAATTCATTAGAGGGGATTTTGTTCTTGGATTAGGAAATTATTTTATACAACTTTATTGGAATTATGCGATTCAATGAACTTGAAATATAAATGTCTAATAATCCCACCACCTTTTGATCACTGAAATAAACATATAGACAGGCAATAGTTTAGCCTGTTGGAACTGATTCAAGAGTTCTCATGGGAACAGTCGGGGATAATTTCTTATTCAGGTTCATAAACACATTGTTTAAGCAACTTGGCATGACTCAGTGGTCCGGGGAGAACTAGCTGTCCCCCTTCAGAGTTTCTCTCAAAATCAATCACAGACTCTGTTCGAGTCTCTTTCTTCCTATGGCCCGTTCCCATGGGAACCAGGGCTCAAGGTGAGACCATGAACAATAGCAGCAAGCAGGTCACTAAGAGCAAATCCAGGAGAAATTACTGCCCACCCCCTCCCCATGCCACGTTCTCTTCTAGAAGATGGATTCCTGGAATTCCCTCTTCCCATGTCCGGACCCTGTCAGACAACATGGTTAGAAGAGGACATGGCACCCTGGGCTGGTGGAAAAGCCAGTCTTTGGATCCCTGCCCCCCATCTTTGCAAAGGTGTCGGGACTCAGCAGTGCAGCAGGTCCTCCATCATCTGTCCCCACGGTCACTGAACTGTCCATGGCATGCACGTGGCTGCAGAGTGTGCAGGGGGGTGGGCGCTCCGTTCTTGGCACCCAGCCTCCCTCCGAGGCCTCACCATTCCTCCCGGCAGCAAGCAGCAGGGGGGTCCGCACCGCTTGGGTGCCCACAGGTACCCGGCCCTCCTAGTCAGGACTAACTGCCTCCCTTGCTGCCTCTCCCTGGGGACACCTTGCATGGTCACTTCACAAGTGTGTGCCTTACAGACCTGGGGACGCTGGCGTCCCCTTCTGTTCCTGTTCAGCTAAAGCCCCCAACTTAAGGACACTGTGAGGATCTGTGCCGTGACTGCCAACCTGCCCTCTTCCATCCCGGCCCCTTTTCACCCTGTCCCCCAGGCGCCCTCTGCAACCACCAGCCTCTCTCTGTGGTGGAGCCCGGCTGCTCTGTTCGCTCGTTTGCGCCGCTGCTAGCATTTATAAGCTAATAAGCACCAGGTTCTCATGGCCTCAATGGAAAGAAGACAGGTTTGGTTTGGATGTTGAAACTATGCTACATTATCCCAGTTTTAGTCATTCTAAATTTCACATAATTTTACAATATCTATTCCTTTTTCTGTGATGCTTTATTTTCTCCAAAAATCGCCACTGTCATTCATAATGAAGAATAACTTCTAGGTTTTTGAATAGTTTTAAAGAGATCACAGACATTAGCTCGACATGGAAAGTAATGATGCTTTTGAGTGAAAAATTGACTTAGAAAATAAAGAGAGGCACCAGCCAGGCCTAGGTGGCCAATGTGAAGTTGTTCTAGAGCAGGGGTGTCAGACTGATTTTCACCGGGGGCCACATCAGCCTCACAGTGGCCTTCAAAGGGCCGAATGTCATTTTAGGACTAGGTAAATGTAACTACTCCTTAACTAGGGGCAAGGAGCTCGGCACTGCCGCCAGGTAGATACAAGGTGCCCAGCCAGATAAAACAAGGTGGAGGGCCAGATTCTGCCCACAGGCCTTGTGTTTGCCACCTGTGGGCTAGAACGAGCCGCCCCTCACGAGGTATTTTTGTTTGCGACAGGCTCACAGCTGGGGAAGAGCGCAGGTGCAGGCCAGGCTCGCCTCACTGCCCGTGCTTGCTCGTGCTTCGCAGGTGTTGCGCTCTTGCAAACGGAAGGCAAGCCTCTGCACCTGCAAAGAGGTCCTGGGCTCACGTTATTGTGACGGTCTGGAGTGGAACCCACAACTCCTCCGAGGCAGGCCCGTGTGATTTCCAATAGTCAAGTGAGTGAATGAGTGAATGGTAGTATAAAGCAGACATCTGATACATTGTTCAATCACGAACATGGCATAGAAGCAGAGTTCCTTTAAGAAGATCATTTTCAAACCCCAAGTCACTTTTTTTGTCCTTAACAAAGTAACTCTTTGCTATTGCCTTGATTCTTAAATCGCAGACCGAATGAAGCGCAGGTGTGTGTGCGGCGTGGCCAGGGCCCGGGCTGCACTTCTCGGGCAGCGTCTCAGCGTCACCTGCGCGGTCTCGGGTTTGATTTCACCCTCCTTGCCGGCCACTGAGTCCCCCTGTTAGAGCACCCTGGTGCTGCGAGGAGACGGGAGACTCCTGGGTCAGAGACAGAGGGCGCAATTGCCCGGGGCCCGGAGGGAGCATGGCCATCAGCGCCTTGTGTCACTCCCTCCTCTTCTGACTCCATAGCAGTGACACAGTGGGGCCGCAGAGCACGAACAGCAACCTTAGTGACCCACTGCTTTTATCTTGTTTTTTGCTAACAGTCAGCTGACAGACTTGGTCTTTGTCCCCGATTGAGATGTAGCTACCTCCCCAAGGTTGCCCGTTGCAAACACAACCTTGAGAGATGGCTCAGTGCCAGAAGCATCAGGGCCTTGAATGGTGACACCCCCAGAAAGACAGAGGAGCCCTGGAGCCGCAGGGAGCTCTCCCAACAGAGCTGCGGTGTTTCATCCTTACACTGGCCGCCTCGCTGGCCGTGGCAGAGTCCATGGGGTGGTATTACTCCCGACAGCTCTCGAGCTTCCCTGTGGTTGGACCACATGGGAATTAGCCGAGGGGGCCAGGGGAACGCCCTTGACTTCGGTCTCGGTTTTGTACACATTCCTGAACTGATCTCGGTGTTGAGGAGAAAAGGTGACTCCAACCGACCTGGTTGGAAAGCCAAGTCACCCACGCTGTCCAGGGGGGGCGGGGCGCCTGCTGGAGAGGCAGCCGGCCTGCCTCATGGGGTGGCGCAGACAGGGGTCTCGCTCTGCTTACAGACCCCCAGTCAAGTGACCTGGAGAGGCAGAAAAGAGCTTGGAACTCTTTGGGTCTCTTTTCTATACCTTCTTTCTGGGGAATCCTTGCTACCCTTTTACTCTACATATATTAATTGAGCACCAGTTAGATGTCAGGAACGTATGAGACTTGGGCACACAATGCTGAATGAATCAGAAACGGCCCCTCGTCCGCCAGGGCTAGGAATTCAGACAGGTTACGAGACCACGGATTGAGAGGGGCCCTGACGCAGGCACAAACATGAGCCAGGAAAGGCTTCCTGGAGAGCGTGACGTCTGCCCAGAGGCCGGAGCGATGACTAGGGGTCATCAGGTGATCTGTGTGTGGCCTGGTGATGTCTGCCCAGAGGCCTGAGGGATGCGTAGGGATGTCAGGTGATCTGTGTGTGGCCTGGAAGAAAGCCTTAGCAGCTGGAGCTTTTTTGCAAACGAGGGGAAAACTGAAGGTGGTTCTGTGTGTGAGTGAGAGTTCAGGGCGAGAGAGGAGGTGGGCGAGGAAGTGAGGAGTGGGAGGCGGAAAGTGTCAGCTCTGGAAAGGCGGTCGACTGTCCTGAGGCCTGGGAGGACGCCAGACAGGAAAACAGGACAGAAGCTGCATTTCAGCAATGTCACCCCTGTGGCGTCCAGAATGACCGGGGCTGGGAAACAAGGCCGAGACAGAGACCAGTTAGGGGTGCTGGAGTCCTGAGGGACAGGCGGCCGCAGCAGTGGGACGGGACGGGGTGGCGGGCAGCTCCCTGGTCCCGTGCTGGTCTTCACGGGCGATAGGATGCGAGCGGCAAGCAGGAGGAAGTGCGAGAACACGCACGGGACGTGGGGGCAGGCCGCAGTCGAGTCCTGGTGCTCCCACTGAGGCACGAAGGCCGCGTCGACTGCCAGCGAGAGGGCGGCACTGACTACGAGGCACGGCTGCTGGGAGGGCACGTGGAGTACTGGGTGTCGGTCTCCCGCCAGAGCGAATCTGCAGTAAGTCACCGCAATTCTGGAGGCCCTGGGTCTCCATCTGGAGGAGCTGGCTGACTGGCTGCGTGGGGAGTTGTTCGAGTATAGCTGGCTGAGAGCATCGGCTTCGAGGACAGAGAACCGGACGGACAGCAGCAGAAGCACGTGCGGGCGACTCCTCTGGCACAGTTGTTGGCATTGATTCAGTTGGGACCGGGGCTTCGAAGTTGTCTCCAGCTGCCCTCATAGTCACAAGGAGGCTGCCACAGTCCCAGCCTTCAGTGCCACATTTAAATTTAAGTCAGGGTTGAAGGGAACCAGACATAAGAGAAAGGTAATGATGTAGTCCATCATCCTAAGATGGGGAACCCGGGAGAAGAAGCAGAATTGGGGGAAAAATAATGAACTTGGTTTTGAATATATCAAGTTTTAGGTTTCTGTGACACAGCCCCATAGAAACTGGCCGTTGGGTATATTGGCCCAGAGTTAAGGTTTAACTGGCCGTTGGGTATATTGGCCCAGAGTTAAGGAAAGATGTCTGGGCTTGACGGGGTGGGTTAAGTTCTGCAGGGTGCACGAAAGCCCGTAGAAAGGCTGCAGTGGAGGACAGAGCATTGGGCCCTGGCACGGAGCAGGGGTCGGCAGGCGAGGAGATACTGCTCCTCACCCACCTCTACCCGCCAGAGGCTGCGAGGAGCTGCCACAGGGAGCAGTGTCACATCCACGCAGATGCCACGGGGGCTCACGTGGCTTCGCCAGGAGCTCTTCCTGCTGTGGGGCAGGAGCTGGGTGGAGGCAGGGTGAGGAGCAGCAGAGACCCGGGGAAAGGGAAAGAAACAATGTAAAAAGTTCTTTCTTTTCTTTTGTTCCTAGAATTTATATTTTAGGATGGTCACTTGTAAAAGTCTTTTTTTTTTTTTTTTTTCTTTAAGAGTTTGGTAAAGTCAGTTCAGCTGTCTGAAGAGAATCAAGCTTCAGTGTGTTTGGTCTTCGTAACCTTCAAAGTGACTGTGGTGGTGTCTCCCCTCGCCTTCCCTCTCGTCCTCGTCCGATGAACACGTGTGAGCACAGCTGTCCCTGGGCGCCCGGCTTCAGGACGGAGAGGGCTGCGTGTGTGCCCGCGCTCACAGGAAAGGGCTTCCCTAGTAGAAAGGGGACATCCACGTCCCTGGGACTGCCGCCCTGCAGAGCACAGGCTTCCGTGCCCAGGCCCCAAGGTTGAGTGTGCCTTCATGTGGATGAATGGTACAGAAAATAAAAATGCTCCATTTGCATAATCTTGGTAGACTTAAAACACTCAGATACTTTGGATCACACATAAAATTAGCTTTTAGGTTGGACCACCCAGAGTCAGAATATGTAATAAGAGATGATGAAAATAAGAAACCTGCCCCGGCTGGTATAGCTCAGTGGACTGAGCGCCGGCCTGGAAACCAAGGTGTCTCCATTCGATTCCCAGTCAGGGCACATGCCTGGGTTGCGGGTCAGGTCCCCAGTGGGGTGCATGTGAGGGGCAACCACACACTGATGTTTCTCTCCCTTGCTTTCTCCCACCCTTCCCTGCTCTCTAAAAATAAAGTCTTAAAAAACAACAGCCCTGGCTGGTGTAGCTCAGTGGATTGAGCGCGGGCTGGGAACCAGAGGGTCCCAGTTCGATTCCCAGTCAGGGCACATGCCTGGGTTGCAGGCCAGGTCCCCAGTGAGGGCCATGTGAGAGGCAACCATACATTGCTCTTTTTCTCCCTCTCTGTCTCCCTCCCTTCCCCTCTCTCTAAAATAAATAAATAAAATCTTAAAAAAAAAACATTTCTTATAAAAAAACAACAACAACAACGAAAAAGAAAATAAGAAACCTGTAGTTGACATTCCTTCTCAGGCTGCCTGACTTCCATTCAGGTTCAAGAAGTATCTTTAAGTGAACTACTTATTTAAATGTACAACACTCCAAACCATGCACTAGGTGTAGTTACAGGAACATGGTTCCCAGGAGGAAATCCTCTCTCCTGCAGCCATATGTGCATACATTGCATGTTACACATGATGTATGCATAACAGAGGTCAGAAGACTGCTTTTCAAAGTAGGCGGTTCTTTGAAAATAATAAATGCCTTCTTTTATTTCCTCTTCTTCAGGGCCTGGCTGCACAGGCTGCAGACAGCAAAGCTCAGAAAAGTAATAGTTAACCCACGCCGGCTCCTTCGGCGTGTTTCCAGCGTCAGTGTGGGGACTCTCGCAGCCGTAGGGAGAGGCTGGGTGCTCAGAGCTCCCAGGTTAGGACTTCGCTGGCAGCCTGGAGGCTGCAACCTCCCCGTGGCCCTGCTACTTCTAGAATTATTAAAAGACAGTTCTGCAATCACTTTTTGTGAAGTGCCGGGATTCCTTCCGTTGGGGTTAGAGAACGGTGTCTCGCTGCAATCTCGCCCCCATGGGGCCGGTCCCCTGCGCGCGCCGCCCGCCCCTCGCCGCAGGGGGGCCGAGCAGGGGCGCGTGACGCAGGAGTGGGCTGGGTCCGTGCCGCGCGCCCTCGGCGGGGCCTATTCGCGCGGCGCCGCTCAGCGCAGGCTCCGCGTCCCCCCCGACCTGCGGGCGCCCGGAGCCGGCGAGCCAGCCAGCGAGCATCCTCCGCCTGCCGCGGGCTTCGCTCTCTCCCAGCCCTGCGCGCTGCCCGGCTGCCGGGAGAGGATGGGCACGGGGGAGTTCGTCTGCGTTTCCATGACCGGAGGGGCGCCCTGGGGCTTCAGGCTGCAAGGCGGCAGGGAGCAGAAGCAGCCCCTGCGGGTGGCCAAGGTAGGCTCCCCAGAGAGACTCCCGCTGCCTCGCTGTGTGTGTGGGGGGGGGGGGGGGTGGGGGCGTGAAACAACCTGTCTGTGGATCAGCTCGGTTTTGGTGCTGTCGTTGAATTTTGCTTAGGAAGTTGGTCTTGTTTGTTTGCTTAAAGGAAACTTTGGAGAAAAAAATAAGAGTGTGTCCATATTTAACCAACAATTGCTTTGGGAAAATGTGTCATACGCATCAGCTGAAGAAAAGCCTAGTTAATCAGCTTTTCTGACAACCTGCAGAACATTTGGGAGCATCTTGCAGTTAGGAATCCCAGCTGGGCGACCGTTTGGTCCCTGCCTCTGGCCCAGGAGGGCGCTCGCTGGGCAAAGCCCACTGGCCGGGCTGCTGTGTGCACTCTCGGGAAGCGCTGGAACTGGCCTTTATAATGCAGCGTTCGTGGGAAGGCCGACTCTGGGGAAGGGACTTTTAAAGTACGATGAAGTCATAAAATCTATTTGAAAGAATATTCGTTTAGGGTTTGACAAATAAAGGCAAAACTCCAAGCACTCGATTCCATTCAGGTGCACTCATCTGGGTAAGTGCTCGGAGTAAATTTGAAGACACTCAGAATCTGCTGAAAGGAACTCAGAGGTAACTGTGAGACGCACCGAACAATGCTTTCCCGTGTTCAAGTGTCTCTGGTGCCGTGGGATCACTTACTTCTTAGCTTAATAAGCTGCCTGTTTGCTCGGGGGTCTGCTTACGATCCTGCTGGGACCCGGCTGAAATAAATCTTAAAGTGCATGAGACTAAGCAGACTTTTATCTGACGTGAGCACTAAATCGTGGTATTGTATGCAGGAACATGTTCGATTCGTTTCTGGTTTTATATTTGCATGAAATGGGTCTAGATCTTTATGAAATATGTGACCCCTGGACTTTGCAGGTATTCTGCACCCTCGGCTTTTGTTTTAAATGTTCACTGTGGGGAAAAGGGGGTTTCTTTGGAGTGTCCTGCTCCCAGGCTTCCATCAGACTGTCCCTTGGCCCCGTGACGGTGGAACCCTGCCACCTAGTGAAAATTCAGACTCCAAGACCGAAGCATACAGCAGGAGATGAAAAGCAGGCTTTTTAGAACTGAAGGTTTCTCAGAGATCTCCAGTCCACCCTCATTTTAGGTGAGGAAGGGACCCGGAGAGGTTAGGTGGCTGGCCCTGGCAGGAACACTCAAGGGCGCAGACGCCGTGTCTTCGTCCTTCTCTGGGGGCAGTGGCAGGCAACCTCCCCCCGAACAGTAACGCCCAGTTCAGCAACCGAGCAGTCGTGAATCTGGGCTAGTTCTGGGTCTGCAATAGCAGTTGGCTGGCTCCAGGGGCTGAGGTTTGGGGTCTCATCCCAGCTCTGATGCAGCCTACTTGGGCCTGAGACAAACCTCTCCCCTTCCTGGTGTGTGTGTTTGTGTGTGTGTGTGTGTGTGTGTGTGAGAGAGAGAGAGAGAGAGAGAGAGAGAGACTGTAGTCTACCTTTTACAGCAGATGTAAAAAGTGACTGGAGAGCCTTCTAAAGGAGACAGTCTTTCTAAAGTCCTATGGCAATCCTGCTTCTTTTTTAAAATTATATTTCACTGATTATGCTACTACAGGTGTCCAATTTTCCCCCTCCCCCCAGCACCCCCACTCCCTCAGGCAGTCCCCCCACCACCGTTCATGTCCGTGGGTCATGTGTAGGCTGTTGGGCTGCTCCATTTCCTGTCCTGTACTTCACGTCCCCGGGGCTGCTCTGTGACTGCGTGTATGTACTTCCTAATGCCCTCACCTCTTCACCTATTCCCTGTCCCCCCTCCCCCCCAGCAACCATCAAAACCCTCTCCGTATCCATGATCCTGCCTCTGTTCTTGTTTGCTTAGTTTGGTTTTTAGATTCAGTGGTTGATAGACATGTGTTTTTTGCAATTTTATTGTTCATAGTTTTGATCTTCTTCTTTTTCTTAAACAAGTCCCCTTAACCTTTCATGTAATAATGGTTTGGTGATGATGAACTCCTTTAGTGTTTTCTTGTCTGGGAAGTTCTTTATCTGCCCTTCAATTCTAAGTGATATCTTTTCTGGGTAGAACAATCTTGGCTGTAGGTCCCTGCTTTTCATGACTTTGCATATTTCTTGCCAGTCCCTTCTTGCCTGCAACATTTCTTTCGAGAAATCAGCTGACAGTCTTATGGAAACTCCCCTGTAGGTAACTAACGTCTTTTCTCTTGCTGCTTTTAAGGTCTTCTCTTTATCTTTAATCTTTGGCATTTTAATTATGATGTGCCTTGGAGTGGGCCTCTTTGCATCCATCTTGTTTGGGACTCTGTGCTTTCTGTACTTGCATGTCTATTTCCTTCACGAAACTAGGGAAGCTTTCTTTCATTATTTTTTTCAGATAGATTTCCAATTTCTTGCTCCTTCTCTTGTCTTTCTGGCACCCCTATGATCTGAATGTTGGACCCCCTGAAGTTGTTCCACAGGATGCTGACACTATCCTAATTTTTGTGGATTCCTTTTTCTTCTTGTTCTGATTGCTTGTTTTTGCTTCCTTACGTCCCAAGTCATTGATTTGTTTCCCAGCCTCATCCACTCTCCTGTTGTTCCCCTGTAGATTGTTCTCTATTTCAGTTACTGTACGCTTTGTTTCTGAGTAGGTCTTTTTCATGCTGTTGAGGCCCTCACCGAGTTCTGTGAGCCTCATTATATCCAGTGTTATGAATCTGTTTTTTCTGTTCTTTCCTTATGTCAAACCTAGCGTATTGAGTGCCCTTGGTTCCATGGATGGTTTCCCACTGAGGTCAAGGCTGCTCGGGCACAGACTTGCTGCCCTCCCTAGGCCTGGCGGTGACTGACCAGGCCAGGTCACCTCCAGGCCAGGTCACCTCCACGCGGAGGGGAGAGACAGGAGGGCTGGGGAGGGGAGGGTTACTGGCAAACAAAATGCTCATAGTTCTGAAGAACCTGCAAACAATTAACATGGGAATTGAAGAAAATAATATTTCCCAAGAAAAGCAGATTTCAGACAGTGCTCGAATCTGCTCCTTCAACAGCGAGTGCTACCGAGTTCTGGAGATAACAGCTTGGCTTGTAAAATATCTAGTGTTTAGGTTTCCATAATTCTGTATAGAATGAGAATCTGAAAAAGCAAAAGAAAAACTACTCTAGTGTTACTACAAATGATTAGAAATTGAATAGCTTTAAATGTCCAATAAGTATCTTTCTAGTGACATGTCCAGTTACTATTGAGAGATGTTCAGACATTTTTACTGTTATGTGGGCTGACTAACCTGTAGGCAAACCCCGACTTTTAAAGATCACAAGCAGAAATCTTAATAGCAATAACTTGACACTGACATTGAGATTCAAGGTCATAAAATTCTGGGGTTTTTTTCCAAGCATAAATTGAATATTAAAAAGCCCCAACTAATCCCTAGTCTTACCCTGATTTTAAATGTTTATATGTCTTTTAATTTGTGCTCTAAATTCACGTGACAGGAAGCAAATATTCTCACGAAGGAGTGATAGAACGGCACTCTGCAGAGTGCACCTCCCAGGGGTCGCACAGAGCCAGTGCCACCCAGCAACCCTGTGTGTGTGTGCGTGTGTGTATGCACGGACATCCTCATGGATGTGGGCCAGCGTTTTTCCTTCACAAACTCTCTCTGGAACATGTGCTTACATGGCTCTGTCTCCGGACATGCTCTTGGCAAGTCTCTTTGAAAAATCTTTATATAAAGAAGTGGGGAGAATGTCTGTTTTACAAACAAATCTTCTGAACAATTTAGAAATAACTTGTGTTTTGAATATAATGAATAAAGAAATGTTTGGACTGTTTATCCTTGACATGCTTTGACGTTTAGAAATGCAAACTTTCAGCCAAAGTTATACAGCCTTCTGGTTCTTATTCTGCTGTTACATTGTTACTCAGAGTTTCCAATCATTGTTTCTTACTATTGAAATGACCGATTACGGTCACCCATAGTGTGAGACAGAAGTGATTGCTGCCTATTCTCCCTTTAAAACTTTGAATAAAAATGTGTTATTTAGGGAAAGCACATTCAGATAACGTAATTCCTGTCACTTAGTGTTGTCAGTGTGGTTTCTAAAATGTTTCCCATAACATAACTCGAGGAACGTTTTCTAAAGGGGAAAGTTCTCAGTGTGCCCGCTTGTGTGTGTTCGAGGAGAAATGTTCCTCACTGCAGATGCGAAGTGGTAACATCTTACTAGAAAATGTGACAGATCACTTAATTTTTTGCTGCTGTTCGAGCACGAACTTCCTAAAAATTCTCAGCGTAGGTATGCTCTCAGAGTCAGTGCACACGAGCCAAATTTACAGATGCTATGTGCAGTCTTTATTTTGGGGTGCGTGTTTTCAGACAGCTCACGGTGAGAGACAGTGAGATGAACCAGCAGCTGTGTGCACTTGGCCGTTACCTGGACATAGCGCACGGGCAGCTGCCTTTATCGGGGCCCTGTCAGCAGACAGGGACATGCGCCAAGTTCTCTGCAGGTATTAGCTCTGCAAAGGACCCCCGCCAAACCGAAGCAGTGTGACAAAAGACATCCTCACTTTAGAGATGAGGAAATCCAGGCACCAAAGTACTGTTACCTGCTAAAGGTTGTACTGTGGCGGGTCTTGTTGCAGAGCTGACTTCCCCTCTGTGATGAGGAAAGAGTGCCCAGAGGGTCACGCAGGTAATGGTGGTCCGGGGAAGGCAGCTTGCAGAAAGCACCAAGGTCTTCATCCAACCCAGACTTCATCAGCCAGGGGGCCTCCAGGCCTCCCAAGGTCGCTGATGTGTGGTCAGGGCTGGGACCTCTGCTGCAGAAAGCAGAGGTCAGGTAAGTCCCCCAGGGCTTCTGACAGTGCAGGTCCCTGCTGTGCCACCCCTGGGGGAGGCAAGGGGAGGACCCAGAGAGGTGAACAGGCCATAATGAGTGCTGGGAGGACTTCCCCTTTCTGAAGCTGAGCCCAGTGCAGGGAGGGGGGGTGCCGGGAAGCTCAGGAATGGTCATCGTGAAGGCTGGGGTGCTGCAGGGGGCCTGGCAGGTCATCCCCTGGGGGATGCCCTCTTCGTCAGGGCAGTTGCTGGCCTGCCTGGTGCCCATTGGAGCAGTGGGAAGGAGAGGGGCAGAGTAAAACTGGAGAAAGACATGGCAGAGGCCAGGAGAGAGACAGAGGCAGATTCAGAGACTGGACAGTCCTGTGCCCCCCCCCCCCCCCATCGGCAGGCAAGGCTCCTTGCTTTTTCCCTGGATGCAGGGCTGTCCCAGAAAGGGGCTGGACTTAAGCCTTCACACAATCATCCTTTCCCCACAGGCCACTCTCTCAGCCAGGCACTGGCAGGAGCAAGCTGGTGTACCAAGGACCTCCCGGGGCCTGGAAGGACGGGGAGGAGTGGGGAGGAGCCCTGTTCCCCATGGCAGGGAACTGTGGGTGGCGTGCCCTCCAGGGCTCCTAGGAGAAACCCCACGAGTGCCCCAGCATTTGGACACCAGCCACTGAGAGGACAGCGATGGCCATTCAGCATTAGCCATGGAGAAGTGCCATCTCATTCGGTTATGAATAAACATATCAGATTCTCCCCTCACTCTCCAGGCTTCCTTCCTGCCTTCACCTGGGGGGAGGGCACTGGAGGGTGGTGGGAAGCAGACCACACCCTTGGCCCCGTGCCCCACACCTCCTCCACGCAGGGGCCAGGAGCCTGGCCTCGAGCTGAGGGAGAGAGCTTAGAGTCCCACAGAGGGTAGAAACTAGGACTGGACTCGACTCTTGTCGTAACCAAAAGTCACCAGAAACCCATGGGGTCCAACCAGCGCATGCTTAGGGGAGGGGCTGACTTGACTGTGGTTGGAAGCAGTTACTGGAAGAAATAAAACTGTTTCATGTTTCCAGTTGAGTGAGTTTGACACATCTCAGGAAAACCAGCCCCACCGCCTGGTTCCTGTGATCAGTCGCAGGGACTGGACGTATTCAGTGTTCGCTCCGAAAATTTGTCGCCAACCCATGTGACTTCCATGGATGACCCTGTTGGCTGTGTTTCCAGGCAGAATCACGGTCCAGCTTGCGGCTGAATCAGAAACGTAAACTCTTCCTTTTCTTCTCTTGAACGTGAACCAGCGGTCACGCAGGGGATCGCTGTCACTTGGCCTCGGCTCTCGCGTGAGAAGGAAGTGCATGAGATGAAGTGATGGCTGCTTTTAAGAAAATCATATTGCAGATTCTGAAAGTCGGTGTGTAATATCAGCGCGAGCTATACATTGTCCCTAAGTAGATAACCTTTACATATTTTTCATGGCAATAATTTTAAAAGGAGGATTAGCTTCCAAAATAAGCGATCAAGAATACAAGCAAATGTGCGTATTTAACTAAAAATGCTTTACGTGGGTATACCTCTAGTCATCCAAGAGTGATAACATGTGTTATCCTGTTCGATACCAGCTGGCTGAACAAAGTTTTATTACTCTCAGCGTATAGATTAGAAAAACCGATCCTTCATAACTAATTTGCAAACAAAACAAAACAAAACTATGTGAATCGGTCCAAAGTCAACGTGATCCTTTCCCTGTCGCAGGGGCACCCTGTCCCCTCTGCGTCCACCTGGTGGGGGGACCGGCCGTTGCTTGGTGATGCTGGAGGTCACAGTGACTGCGGTCCAGGGTTTGGGCGGAGCAGGAGCTCACGAGTCCAGACCTTACAGGCAGCCTCTCCTCCCAAAGGCTGAGGAAATGCCGCTCCAAGCTCAAGACCAATGGGAGACGAGACTGGAAAGGGACCCAGTTCACCTGTAAATGAACTGGACACAGGCGGGGACTCCTAGACGTTTGCTGCATCTGCTCTCACAGGCTCGTGCCAGGACTGGAGGCCTGAGGCGTTTGTGCAGGGAAGCGGGCAGGAGACATAGACCGACCTCGCTCTTTGGGGGGACGTTCTGTCGTTTGACCGCCCCAGCGAGAACGCACTGAGAGTGTTGGATTACCTTAGATGCCTGGTTTTCGCTGAGTTATCTGCCATTCTTTCTTTGTTAAAAAGCAGAGATGGCCAGATTCTCAAGAAAACTGTTCGCCGTCCTGGAGACGCCCCGGCCTGGGCGGCGGCTCCCTGGCGGTGGCAGACACAGTCTCCGGGTTCCGTGGTCTGGGTACAGCTTTCCTGAACAGGCGCGTCAGTCCAGTGAGTTTCAGGTAGACACGCTGAAAAGCATGGTGGATTCACCTTGTGGACCGTTGTGAGTGAAAGACTGTGGTTCCGGAGGCTGTAAGGGAGCAGGGCTGTTTCCCACCCGTCGGCCTTGGGTCTTCGCCACCCTCCCCTTCCCAGGGTCAGGGCCTCAGACAGGTGCTGGGCAGCTTCACTGGACAGAATGAGCATCGGTGTTGTACCCGACGCTTCCCAGGTGATGCGCTGCCCTCTACCCTCCTCCTCTCCTTCATTATCAGAACTTACCTGGCCTGAGTGGCCCCGTGTCAGGACACAGATTGTTTTTCCCTGCAGAAATCCGTAGTAACAGCCAACGCTTGTCATTTTCCCCAAGCATCTCCTCGCCTTTAAAAGGACCTTGTGGAGAGTGTGTTACTCAGGAAACTCATAAAATGCTGACTGGATGCCAGGCACTTTTCCCTTTTTTATTGTCTTTTTCCGTTACCATTTACCCCCACATGCCCAAACCAGACCCGTGTTAGATCACCTTTCAACTGCACTGGGAGACCCCTGTGATGTTATCCCTGCATGGGACCCCGTCGCAGAGGCCTAGAGTGGTCAGCGGCTCCCCCGGTCCCAGGGAGTCAGGGCCGCGTGTGGGAGAGCCAGGCTCCGGGGTCTGTGCCCCCGGCAGACCTCCACGCTGCGCCTGCGCGTGGCGCTGTGGGGCCTGGTGTCGCCAGAGCGGCAGGTGAGGGGCGGGGGCGGGGGCGGGGCAGATTTCTGTGTCCCGCGAACTTCTGTTCTGGCTCTACCTGTATTTTCGCGAATGTAGCGCCAGATCACTTCATTTGACACTCTTGTCGTAGTACAGAACAGTGATACATACAGAATGCAACGCAGTATGTACTAGGTATGACATGCTGCGCGGGCAGTTTATGTCTCCTATGCCACATATCCAAAAAATGTAAAAGAACAAGATAAAGATGAAACGGGCCATATTTTTTAAACAAATTTTTATTTTACATGGACAACACAAAGTCTTTTTGCTCTCACTGACCAGAAGCTTTTTTTTTTTAAGTGAGAACAATGTGATTGGCAGACTTTATGACTTTGAAAACCTTGGCGTGACCCCACGTGGCACAGTGAGTCAGAGGTCTGGTGAAATTTTAGTTTATTTCAATGCCCGACTCTAAAGGCTGTTGCGGTTGAAAAGACAGCCTCTTATCCCAGGCAGATCTATGCTGAAGAAGTAAACTGCTCGCTGCAGATCACCTTTATTCTCATTTACTGGCAATACATTGGCTGGGACTTGATGGGTCGATTTCCATCTTCCCCAAAGTCCACACACGCTGCTAGCAAACTAATTGGATAGGCTACGTGTCTATATTTTAGTGTTAAAATCCCACGGATACTTTTTGTTCGAACGAGGTAAAAAATGGTTAGAAATTCTTTTCTAGTTACATGCGCAGATACGACATTTTAAAGAATAACACACAAATAATTTTCAAGTAGAACAATTACATCCTGATAGAAGCATTTTCAGCAACTCTTCCAAATCTTGTTTCATTCATCTCTTTTTCCTTTTCTAAGTTGCTTCCAAAGCAGGTAGTTGTTTGGGGCCCACGGTCACTCTGGAACGTGTGCTGGGCACGCGATGACCGAGAGCACACGGCCGTCCCGGCGAAGGCCAGCAGGTCAGCGCCAGGCAGCGGCTGTTAGTGAGCTGGGAGCTCTGCCGCGCTTTCAGGCAGGGGCACCGCTGGCCTTGCTGGTGCCCGTCCCAGGGTCCCGGGAGCTTCTCCTGGCCTCTCCCTGTGCCGCCGCCCTGTGTGCCAAAGATGCTGGCCTGTCTTCGTGGGGGTTTCTGTGGAATTCGCCGTGTCGATGGCCCCTGCAGCCTGTGGCCCGGCCAGCTCCAGTGTCCTTTGTTGGATGAACTGACCTGCAGCTGGGTGCTGGATGAACCTTCTGTGGGCCCCTCATAACCTTGCCCCGGACTTAAAGCAGCTGCCTCAACAGTGATTTTATTTTCATGAACTTCATAAAACATTGATTTTTTTCAGGGTAAGGGATCCATTTATTTCTGAGCGCTTATCTCCAGTCTCTTTCTTCATCTGCTTCAGTGTCGAGGTGGCGTCCAGCACACAACATCAGCAGGGCGTGACAGAAACACATGTTCCTCCGTCTGCACAGAAAACATCCTCTGGCGCTATCAGTTTGTTCTTATCTCATTTCTACCAATTTCCTGCTTCCTTTTGGTTTGCGTCTTCAAAAATATTTGATGACAACCCCTTGCCCCCACACACACAAAATGAAGTCTCTCCATAAAGTATCCAGCCATGTAATATGAAAAAGAGAGACATTTATTGAAAATACAAGAAACATTGCACATAGGACAGTGATGTCTCAGTCCCCTTCAAAGCAGGCACTTTGGGACATCACACGGTTCTCCCAGTGTCTCTTCCACTGTTCAAAGCACTCTGCACAATCCTTTGTTGGAATCTCCATCAGCTGCCCTGTTGTGTTTTCCCGAATCTCATCCATGGTCTTGAAATCTCTTCCCTTTCAAAGGTGATTTTAGTTTGGGAAATACTAGAAGTGCAGGGTACCGAATCTGGGCTGTAGGGGGCCTGAGTCACCTGGGTGCCCGAATTTGTCCATTGCAGCCCATACGCATTCCACAGTGTCAGGTGTTCTGCTTGTCGCAGGCCTTCCAGATGTGGATCACTTTCAACAGATTCTCAACCATCTTTGAAGTGTTTGTGCCACACTTTTATTTGCACTGCACTCATTGCATCATCCCTGAAAGCCTTCTGAATCATCAAATAGTTTCCATGGAGGAACATTCAAGCTTGATGCAACATTTGATGCTGATTTGCTGCCCTACTTGCTCAGTCATTCTGAATGTGACAGCCATGCAGTGCACATGCTCACTCAGTGGTGTCTACCACCCCCACTGACTAGTACAGTAAAGTCGTCATTGTTCACACAGGTGCACTCCAGTCCACTCTCCCGGGCTGCCAGGTTACATCGATGTCACACAGGCCATTTTCGTTATATTAAGAATGGTTGGAATTTTTCTGGAGAGACCTCATGTATCTTGGTTTGTTGCCATATGGTATTATTTTAGCCACTTTTAATTGCATCTAGGAAGAGCTTTCTAAACAACATCTTTTGGTTTTAAATTCTGTGAAGTTTTAAATCAACTATTGCCTGACTCCAGCCTTTTCTGAAAAACAGATCCAGAAGGTTCTCACATTCTGATGCCGAGTTATTAAATGTCTTCCTAGTCCTGGCACCGTCACACCGATGTCAGCTAACGTCACAGAGGCAACGAGGCGAAGCCCCCTCTAATTAAGCGGGCGCGCCACGTTCCACACCGTCCTCCCTGGGCTGTGCGTGTTGGGCCTGCCCGTCCCCTGGGAGGCGGCAGGACAGGCCTTCCTCTCACAGCCTGGCAGAGGGCAGGCACCTGTAGTGGTGGGGAGAAGCGTCAGGTTGGCCATCGTCTTCCCGGGAGCGTGCAGCGTGTCACCTGTTACGGAGAGAAAACTTTGTTTCAGGGGTGTTTTAAAGCCCGTGTCACTTGGTGAGAGTTGACACTAGGTAACGACACAAATTCACTTAAGAACCATAAAACCTAAAAACCACCCCATGTTGGGGGTCCCCTGCCGGGCGGGCTCACCTCACAGGAGCAGGTTCACGACGCAGCGCCAGGGCACCATGCCAGCCCGCACGTTAACACGGATTGCAGGCTCCTGGTTTGTGCTCGGTTCCTTCTCGTTTGGTCGATGAACCTGTGTGTCTGTAGGCACCCCGGATGGCTTGGCAGGGCAGTGCGAGGGATGGGGGCAGCATGAGGGATAGGGGGGTGCCCTCCAGGTGCTGGGTGCTCCCAGGACAACAGGGCCCTGGGACAGGGGCGTGCTGGGCACAGCCGAGCAGCCGCCAGGAGCCAGGGCAGCAGGCACGTGTCTCCGCGAGGAGCTGCTGTGAGATGTCCTGCCCTGCACAGTGACAGACTCTCCCCTGGGACCCCAGTTGGGACCCCATGAGCAGACGGGTCCACGAGAACTGCCAGGAGCTGCCTCCGCCCTCTCTCTCCACCCATTTCAGCTTTTTGTGGTGTGCAGCCTCCTGGCCAGTCCATAGAGTGCTGTATGTAAGTAAATAATTATCACTGCCTCTTCTGTAGAACTTTGGTTAAACATTCTATTAATCTTTCTTCTTCCTCTGAAATTGGTTCTCCCAGAGAGAGAAGAATTTAAGGAGTGTCCAGGTGAATTTGATACATAGATCCTGTTTATTTTGACCCTGGTATCAGACCTAGAGGAAAGAAGAGTTTAATTTTTTTAATTGTTGTTCAGGTACAGTTGTCTCCATTTTCCCCCACCACTTCCCCCCACCCCAGCCATCCCCACCTCCCACCCTTGATTCTACCCCCTTTGGCTTTGTCCATGTGTCCTTTAGAGATGTTCCTGAAAACCCTTCCCTCTCCCCCCTCCCCCCTTGTTACTGTCCATTCATTCTTAGTTTCAGTGTCTCTGGTTATATTTTGCCCCTGTCGCACACGTAAGTGACTTAACAGACCCCGGACGTTCCAGGGTTTAAAAACTAACTGCTGTCACCTTTGTGGTTCTTGTCACTTTATTTGAGCCATGGGTGGGAGCAGAAGGGCTGTCCCCCTTTTCCA
>PVJI01008077.1:0-41855 GCA_004026765.1 Micronycteris hirsuta
CAGGGAGGATGTGTTAGAGTAAAAATGTCAACCTGGCACTGGGAAAGAATTGATTAAAAGAATGGTAAGTAAGCCTCTGTTCTGTGTTGGATGCCAAACTGAATACTGTAGGGAATACGAAGATGAATAAAAACCAGATATTTAGGTAACATTCACCTAGGCAGGATGAGCAAAATGTTAGTTACCTCTACTATGATGTTTCACTGCAGGAATTATTCAAAATCATCAGAATTATGTTTAATGCACATATAAGCATAAAGCATGCCAATTCAGTATAAAACTATCCTTGAGTGCAACAATGAACAGAATTGGAACACAGACTATATCATTATTACATTTTCTTGAGATTTTGCCCTATTATTAAAATCTATTTTTTGTGATTGTATTATTCAGTATCATTCCTAAACAATCTGAGTCTTAGGAAAAGCTAAACTGTTATTAATTTTATAAACTTTCTATGAACATTTCATAAAAACAACATCCTACTTTTTTTAAATGCAAGGAACAATTTTTAAGTCCAAACATCATCATTAGGTCTGTGAGGGTGTGGGGTGATAGAAAGCGTATGAATGAATTATGTGCATATGTGAGCTTCAGGAATTCTTTGGTCGTACTTCGCAAACCATACCTGATTATACAGGACAGTAGAAAGTTTGAAGGCATAGGAGCTAAAATTAGTTCTGAAACTTGGCATTGTCTTTTGGCAAGTGCTTTAACATGGGCAATTTATTCCTCTGTATATAAAAACATTTATCTTTGTGTAATGGTCATATATTTACAAGATTATGATATGAAATATTGAAATATGAGAAACATTATTTATTGTTTAATATATTCCATGTACTATCTAGGCACTCTATATTCCTTGAGCCATGTTACCCATAGTACAACATTATGAGCTAAGTACATCTTTCCAATTTACAGATAAAGAAATTAAAGGGTATCTAAGAATTCACAGTTCATATGAAGATTCAACAAGTCAATAAAAAACATAAAATACCTATCTAAGACTGATAATTCCTTATTTTTTTTACAAGTACTGCAACTTTTCGTTTGTTTTAAATAAAAGTGGTACTGGAGTAGCTAGAAATTGTCAGGTTATAGTCCATTTAAATTGTCTGCCTGAAGGCATGAATGTGTACTTCAGCACACGGCTGCGATGCCATATTGCCAGTATAATTTAGATTTCCTTGCTTTGAAACATTTATGATAGAGCTTTATCATTGCAGCTGAGGCATCCTACATGGCATGAATATCTCTATAAAACACACCGAAATACATATCTTAGTGATCAATTCAGCACTTGCAATTTCCCGAACTTTATTTTAATCAGGAGTTAATGATGTATGGCACTTCTAGTAAGTAAATGAATGTTTGAATTGCTGTAAGTTATTTTAATAATTGCTCAGCTAACCATTTAAATTATCAAAGATCTTTACTTGTGCGATGTCACATAAATGCTAGAAATTAAAAATTAATCAACACGATTTACGTAACTAAAAGCTGCCATCTAATGGGATATTTTTCAATAAGATGACAGCAGTAATTATGCTGAAAAATATTCATTCCTGTAGATTGAACGATTATAGCAATTTCCACCAGGGGATTTCGCAGTCAGATTCTAGTTCTGGGCAACAGTGATTAATATAATGGTTATTAATGAGAAGTCATTTTGATACTTCTAGCAGTGTTTAGGTGTCAATGCTTTGAAAGCAATGTGTTTAGCATATTAATAATAAAGATTGCATTGGACTGGCTGGCTACTAAGTAACCCTATTGATTTTTGTTCTTATCTTCTATAATGTAAAAGGTCAATTGGATATACAGAAACAATGGAACTTTTCACAGCAAGACCTAACATTTCTCTGGGCTGACATGTTTTTAACTCTGTATATAGTTCATTAAATGTGCAAAGGTAAGGATGTTAAGGGAAGAAAGGGGAAGGGTCAGAGGTCACAATCCACAGCAAGGTGACAATCTCTTGCAGATGGCACCTTGGGAACTGCGTTAGAATGAGAATGGCCTTTCAGATCACCAAAAGGAGATGAAGAGAATAAAGCCCTCATCAGTAGTTAACACTATGGAATTAATTAAAAAGAATATGGACAGAGACTTTGTTGGCTTTACATTAAATTGAGTACAGATAAGGTACTCCTTCTTCAGGTTCCATAAAGGTAAATTGTGGATTAATAAAACGGTGTACAATATGTATGTTTTGGGTAAAACCAAATAACTATATACAATGAGTATATATTTAAATGCATCCAAATGCATTGACCCAGGTTTAGAAACATAAGAAATCAGTCTTCCACTTTACCATTCCCTTTCCTAGAATTTTGTCAAATATGTTCTCCCCCATCTATTTGAACAGTACCTTTTGGAGGCTATATATATATGTCATATTCATATTTATACATGACAATTACATCCATATATATATATATATATATATATATATATAGTGACATCAGTGTTTGTGGCAGGGAAAAGATAACTCTTGTGTCACAGGAGTTCTGTATATGAGGAGAAAATGAACCTAGACAACACTATAGATATGAAAGAATAATTTCACCTAAAGCACAAATTAGTCCATAAAATACGTTTTTAATGTTGTATTAAAATATGTAATCTAAAGAGATTTCAATGTAAAGGGATTAATAAGTACAAATTCGTGGTTACAGAATAGTCATAGAGATGTAAATTACAGCATAGGGAGTGCAGTCAATAATATTATAATAATCATGTATGGTGTCAGATGGGAGCTGGAAATATCAAGGGTACCATTCTATAAAGTAATATGATTATCTAATCACTATGTTGTACATCTTAAACTGATACAGAATAATATTAGATGCAAACTGTGATGTAATAAAATTCTAAGAAAAACAAAAACAAAAAACAAACAAAATAAATTAAATCAACCAATGTGCTGTTCATCCATGCGATTGTATGTAGCTATAGTTAGTAAATTTTCATTGCTATATAGTATTCCAACATATGAATATACCACCACTTCTTTACTTATTTTATTGTTGGATATTTAAGGTTAGTCCAATTCTTGACATTAAAAACAGTGTTTCTGTGGGAAAAAAAAAAGATTTCAAGTAGAAAAACACTATTGGCAAAATCAATATTTAAGGCTTACTTTTATATTGTTAATCATTTCAAATGTAAATAAAATATTTCAAATTACTGTACAACAGAGTTACATGAAAAGTTCTTTATAGTTTTCATAAATTAAGTCTCAATGGTTTTGTTTCCTGAGACTGAGATTTTCTTGTATTTTATTTTCTTGTACTTTAAGGGTTTTTTTTGGTTTTTGGATGTTAACATTGATAGAAAAAATATTTTATTTTTATGTATGAAATTGACTTTTCATATGTTACTTGTTAAAAATTGCTGATCATGTAATTTATATTGGAAAATTTTTATTTGCTTGAACTGGTTATCTTAACTTTCCTTTTCTTAAGGTTTCATATTGCATTTGAGGTCTGACATCGAACTGAGTGTGATCACTCTTTGATTTCACAATGAGTGCTGAGTTTTTAATGTAGTGTCAGCGAAAAGACAGACTTTAAAGCTACTTTCTTCTCTTATTTTCCATCTCTCTTTGGAATTGTATATCTGATTTCTACAGTAATACATGCATCATTATCTGACATAAGGTGAGGAAAAATACAGCACAAATATGACTTTGTCCTCTGGTTCTTTTGGAGCAGACAAAATAAAACTAAAATATAATTGTGCTATGATTATATTGGTGATTTAATATAAAGGCCAAAGAGGAGAATGAAAATAACTGGTTAACTAACTCCATAAATACATAAATAAATAAATACATAAATAAACAAACAACTCATTCCAAACATGATAAAAATAATTTGCTTTAACATAAACACATTTTTTAATTTTATGATCATTTCTAGTAAGAGTAAGAACATTAAAATCCTATTTTCACTGTTTTGTCATGTGGAAATATCCCTGTATCTTAAAAGTGATAAGATATGATACAGTGATAAGTTAACTTATAAAAGTTTTAACCCTACCCTCAGCAATAGTTGTATAATCATTTCCAAGGGATATGCAGCATTTCAGAATTTCTAAGAAAATCTTTGCAATTAACATAATTTAGCCTCTTTAATTAAATTTCTTCAATAAATTTATCGTGACTGTAGTCTCATAATTTAATAGTCCTCTTTTTAGTCTCTCTTTTTAAAATGTAAGTGCCCCTCAGAAAGCATATTATAAACATATAAAATATATGAGTATGTATAAACATATGTAATATATTGAATATAAAAATTGTTCTGAACAGATATTTTCAAGGTTTCTACTGTAAGAGTTACACATTAACCATGTGACACGCACATGCTAGAGATAATTGTAGGAGCAATGACTAACATTTGTGGAACACTTGACAATTTTCACAGAGTATCAAATACTCTCATTTGACCTTCAAAAGAATTTTTAAACCCTTTTTATAAATGAGAAAATGGAGTGTCGGTAATACAAATCAGAGCTGTTACATCTCTTTATGATCATGTCAGCCAGCCAATGAAGCAGGACATTTGTTCTCCATTTTAGCCCCAGTTTCAATTGTTTGTTAATGTTAAATTTATAAAAACCATTACCCTTGCCTTCAGTCCTGTGTTTCCTGTATTGGCCTGTGACAGCAGTTACCACGCTCACTGGGATGCCTCAGTCCTCTCTCTGCTAGAGCTGTGTGCTCTGCAAGGGCAGGGCCATGTTCTTCTGAGCCACAGAGGTGGGGTTTAGACCGTCCTGGCATTTAGACTATCTGCTGAGTATATGTAATGTTTTCAAGTAAGTATACATTATGGGTCACTTAATAATAATTATATTTAGTATTTGAATTTGGAGACCTCTTTTTCTTATTAAAATTTTAATAGTATATTTAAATGTATTTACTCTCAAGTGAAAAAGAACCACTAAGGTATTTTTCAATGTTATGTCATACCAATGTTACCTCATAACCATTGCGGTTGCTTCTTTTTACACGTTAGCTGCATCTTCCTTGATGCCACTTCATGTCTTCTTTTTAAGTGCTAAATATTTGTTCTAACTTAGGCAATACAGTGTTTTATTTTTAGAAACTGAGTGATATTGTCTTACTGGTACTAATCTCATAATAAATTATTTGCAATTTTCATAACACCCCCATAATCATTTTAATACCTGCATATTCCAAAACATATACACATTTTTACTTTTTCCTCTTCATCATCTTTTTATTCACCTTTTTCTTTCTTCTTTCAACTAACAATTACTGGGTATCTACAATGTACTAATTCTTCCAGGAATCTGAGATATAGCCATGAACACTGAGATATAGCCATGACTTGCCTTCCTGGAGATTCCATTCTAGTTCTAATATCAAGTATGAATCACGTTTAGAAAAGTGTTGCAAACACAAAAAATTTAAAGACCAAGAAACAGTCAGAAATTTCAAATGGTTGTTTCAATACAATGACAGAAATAATATGTATAATTTTAATTGGCAGCATCTCTGATAGTGTTCACAAATTCACTAATTATAGTAGAAGGTTATTTGTTCAAGCAAAATAAGTAGAAAGTCCCTTGTATTTTTCGCAATTGACAATATCTATAATACACATTTGAGGGGCTTTTTTTCAATTTAAATACACAAAACACCTTAGCATTTGTAAATGTTCATACAAAGCTCCATTTGTAAAATGCTGGTATTGGAATAGTTTTTAAAAAACAATACCTTCAATGTCAAAGTTGAGAATGTATTCCAAGAGTAAGGAGATGATTCAGAATCATCTAAATCATTCTGATTTAAAATTTCAGAAACACTTTACATAGCAACATAGTGACTACATACAGGTCCTTACTTAGTTTTCTTGATTAAATTCAT
The DNA here is from genome assembly GCA_004026765.1 of Micronycteris hirsuta. Lineage (NCBI taxonomy): Eukaryota > Metazoa > Chordata > Mammalia > Chiroptera > Phyllostomidae > Micronycteris > Micronycteris hirsuta. The sequence continues at coordinate 5,900 of PVJI01008077.1, forward strand.
ATTTAATTGTTCCAGCATCCTCAGAGAAAGGAACACTGTGTACAAATGATCTCAGTCTGAGAAAGGCTGTGATCTGAATGACAGTGAAAGTGCACAGGATTCCATTGGAATGAACACAGCAGTTGTTCCTCCTTTGTATGTTATTATAAGAGAACTGGGGTCAAACGGCATGAATGATAAATGAAAGGTGCTTGAATTGGGTTGGTTCTTTTATGAACATTATACATTGACCTTGGCAGTTTTGACAATTACATCCATCATTCCTAGGAATCCATTCCAACACCCCAGCTTGTTTTCTAACGTGACCAAATAAACAGGGTTTATGAATTTAAGAATCAAAGATTGATCTTCTGTGCCACTGTACTGATTAACAGTTTGTTACTTACTGCAGCTTTTTCCTTCCTTGGATTATACGAAAATCATAATTCACTGTGGCACACCTGTAGATAGCATGTAAGAGTGCTTTAATCTTCACTTACAGGCTTCAAACGGATCAATAGTAGACTCCAAGTTTGATAATCAAAATGAAGTAAAACCCTTAAGGAGCACATCATATACCTTTAATGTGTGTGTTATTAGTTGGATCTTGCTTCAATAGAAACAACTGGTTAAGGACAAAAGTATACCAACCATTTATATTTTTACACTATTTTAACCTGCAGATATAACCTAGATACCAATTTTCAGGTTTAAAAAATGTTTTTGCCTCATCTACTTTATTTGGCATGAGTAGAATTATATGTAGGTTGAGAAGCAGTTTTCCCCTGCCAAAAACATTAAATGCAATGTTGTTTGCAGTCATCAAATTTTTCCTCGAAAGGGTACTATCAACTATATGACAGTAACTTAAAAGGCTGGAGTCATTAATCTATGTGTGTGTGTGAGCACTGGGAAATTCTGAATTATCTTCTGGTTTCAAACTCAGTTTTCTTTAAAATGATGTGGAAATCATGGCTTCTTGTCAGAGTTAGGTTGTCTTATTGATATAAGCTTCATATTACACTAAGAATTAAATTCCCAAGAGTCAGGGATGTAGTATGTATTCACAAGTCTCTGTTTCACCCTGGCTTCAAACATGTTAACTAGTTCATACCAGACATTCAGTCCAATTTCATAATCTCTGCATTAATCAGCCAAATTCTTCCCAGATTAAATTCTCTCACCTGCAGGTGTTTTCTTTACCCACATCCAGCCCAGCTTCTAATCTCTGGGTAGAACAATGTCAAAGCCTATTGTGTCAGGAAACTTGAATAGGAAATCCACGATCATCCATGGCATTCAGCTGCTGTATTTGTCCTTGCCCTACTGAACTGATTCTATCTCCAGCTCACCTCTGAGTCTCCCCTGGATTTTGGGGAATATTATAACACCTCTTCTAGATTCATAGCAAACACAAAAACACGACTGGACCAGTTTTGGCGCCCTGCCACTTCTTCTAGGACGCAACTTTTATAAATTGAAGACGGAGCACCTGATTTTTATGTTCCCAAAGCCCCTATTTCTTATCTCACTTGTCTGGCTTGGAAGGGACAACAGAAAAGGTGCCTAAACATTACATTTCCTCTAACTTGTTTCTATTTCCTCCAAGTTCTACTATTTCCTAGCACTGTTTTCTGTCTAATATGGAGCAAGAGGAAATCACATTTGGATACAAAGGCCTTATACCAGTAACAGTGTCCTTTTTACTTACTAATTTAGAGTCAGTCATTGTCTTTGCTTTCAGTGGTGCATCAGCAGTGGGCTATTTGCACACAGTTAATGGATGTTCAGTTGATACAAAGTAGTGGGGAGTGGTAAGGGCCTAGTGGACATGTGGAAATCTAGTAGAACAGTCTCTTACTTCATCCTGTCTCTTCATTCAATATGAATTTATTAAAGATATACTGAAGACCCAGCACTGCACTATGTCACAAGATTGGCATAATGAAAAAGACACACAATTCTAAAGCACTGGGAATGGAGCTAAAAAAAATGGATGCTTGCTGTGCAGTTAAGTATTCTCTATATGATATGGATAGTAACCAGACCTAAAGATTACCGAAGTTGCACTTAATCTCAGCTAGGAGGGTGTGTTTTTGTAAGGGTGTTAGAGGGAAACAAGTTTAAGGTTGCTTTCAGAAAGTGACATTTAGGTTTATACATGAAAAAGTGATAGGAATGTGAATTCCACAGAATGTGTTAGTAATTACCCAGGATATAAGGGGATGGAAGTTGCAGCATGACAATTGTTTTGGGTGCAAATAATGGCATGTCCAAGTCCAGAAATGAATGCATGACACTAAATATCTACGTGGCTAGACATCTGAGTACAGTTTCTGGTGTCACGAGAGCTTGAACTTTAGGTGATGTTGTATATTGGATGACTAAGAGGCTATACTAAGAATTCAGAGGTCTGAATTTAAACTCTGGCTTCACCATTTACCTTGACATTGTTCCATGTGTGCGCCGTCATTCTGTTTCTTCTACCAGACCTGTAAATTATAATTACCTCTATATATTTTTTAAAAACCTTTAAACATATTTGAATCCTTAGCAATCAAGTCTTTGAGCACCATCCCAATATACACATTTTGTAATTTTATTTATCTATTAATTATATAATATTACTTTATGAATACATTATATACATTATAATATAAAAATATACAAAAAGTTTAAAGTGATCTAAAACTAAATAAATAATGCAGACAACTGTAATGGAAGAACAATAAAAATTTTAAAAAACTAAATAAATACTTATATATTATTTATTAAAAATTAATTTTATATGTTCTATTATTAATATATTATTTTATTTCTACTTAGTAGCTAACAACACAAAACTTTTAAAAAGAAAATTGTATGAGTTCTAGCTATATATTTTCTCTTTTTTGAGTTTTTTAATTGTTGTTCTATTATAGTTGTGTCAATTTTCCCCTGTTGCTCCCCCACGCACCTCCCACCCAACATTCCCACAGTCAATCCCCACCCTGTTGTCCATGTCCATGGGTCATTCGTACTTGGTCTTTAACTAGGCCTTTCCCCTCTTTTCTCCCTTATCCCTTTCTTCATTGCCTCTGGTCCCTGTCAGTCTGTTCCTTGTTTCCCTGCCTCTGACTCTATTTTGGTCATTGGTTTGTTTTGTTTATTAGGTTCCTCTTCTAAGTGAGATCATATGGTATTTGTCTTTCAAAACCTGGCTTATTTCAACAGATAACTGTTGGAGGGGATGTGGAGAAAAGGGAACCCTAGTGCACTGTTGCTGGGAATGCAGACTGGTGCAGCCACTGTGGAAAACAGTATGGAACTTCCTCAGAAAAATGAAAATGGAACTGCCTTTTGACCCAGCAATTCCACTACTGGGATTATACCCTAAGAATCCTGAAAAACCAATTCAAAAGAACCTTTGCACTCCTATGTTCATAGCAGCACAATTCACAATTAGTGCTGGAAACAACCTAAGTGCCCATCTACAAATGAATGGATCAAGAAACTATGGTACATTTACACGATGGAATTCTACGCAGCAGAGAGGAAGAAGGATCTTATACCCTTTGCAACAGCATGGATGGAACTGGAGAGCATTATGCTAAGTGAAGTAAGCCAGGCGGTGAGGGACAAATACCATATGATCTCACCTTTAACCGGATCATAACCAACAAAAGCAGAAAGCAAGCAAAACATAAACAGAGACACTGAAATTAAGAACAGTCTAACAATAGACAGGGGAGAGGGGGGAGGGGACAATGGGGAGAAGAGTTTTCAGGAATCACTGTAGAGGACACATGGACAGAACTAAGGCGGAGGAGGGAGGCTGGGGGAAGGTGGGCCTGGAGGGGAAGGGGGGGAGAGGATGCAAATAACTGTAATTAAACAAAAAAAATTAAAAAAAATTAAAAAAGAAAGAAAGAAAGAAAGAAAGAAAGAACTGAGAAGACTTGGAAAAATGTAAAAAAAAAAAAAAACCTGGCTTATTTCACTTAGCATAATACTCTCCAGTTCTAACTATATATTTTCTTATGAGCAGTTTAAGTAATATGATTCATGTTTTTCAAAAATATTATTTAATATTTGTGGATAACTTTCAATATCAGATTTTGAATTTAGTTTATTCTTTGGTAGTAATGGCAGTCCCGAATGAAAATGCTATACCAATCATTGCACAACATGTGCAGCATAAAATATACACAAGAAAAAAGTATGTATGCAAGAGATGAGGTTCAGTGTTTATGATAGTGAATATAAATCCACATTTCAGAGTCTTAATAATTATATGTTTTGCTCACTTCTTGTCATTGTCATTGTTTCAGCATGCTTTGTAGCTGAGAAACTTACAGGGAGGGAAAGCACTATGCCCCTGCCATTTTCTTCATTGCCTGTGTTTGTTTTATTGTGTTATATTCCTTACAGAAGTCATTTTAAGTCATTTATTACTTTTGTAAGACTAGATTAGTTCCAACTAAATAAAATTATCAATAAATTTCTATACTTGGTTAGACACATAGGATTTTCACTAAAATCATATAAAGATGAATGAATGCACTGTGGAACCTTCCCTCAACTTCTTCCCTTCCACCCCCCCCCCACCCATTCATCCCTTTGCCCTCTTCTTTACCTCAAGCAGAGATTAATTGTATAGGTAATGAGGATGAGCAGAAGAATCCATGACAAAACTCTAAAATCTGCTTAGGATTTATGACCTCAAGCAGCAAATATATGCAATTACACATTTATATTAACTACTACCTGTTGTCACTTCATCTATCTTCACTGCATAACCCATCTAAAACAAGCTGCATTTCTACCCTAAATTTATTCAAAATGCTTTTGATTTCACAGAGTTCCTAACATTATAATTTTTTTCAAAAATTTTAGAAATATACTTTTGCTTTTGGAAGATCCTGTCAACAGCTGTACACAGGCTAAATCATGCTCATTTTCTTCTGTTACATTGTGACTTGGACAACCTCATGATATCTCAGGAGTGGAAATAGACTTTAGATCTTTCAAGTAACCATTAAGATTGGACTAGAACTAATAGTCACTTACCTCCCTCTGATTGTTTCATATGCGCCATCCATTCTCAAGGATTATTTGATTTGTTTATGTAAAATTCTTTTAACTTCATCAGTCATGTTATCAGCATATTGTCAACAAAGAATACACTGAGTTCAAATAGTTAATATTTTAAATAAAGTTTTACTAATAATTATCATATTATATCTTATTAATGTATTATATTGCTTTCCACTTATGGTTTCTGCTTCAATTCAATATGTTAGGAATATATTTATACTTTAAAATAATAAAGTATTAGAATAATACTGACTCCATTATTTCCCTTCTGCTCTTTTAGTGAGTTTTTTTTTATAAGATTTTATTTTTATTTTTAGAGAGATGGGAAGGGAGGGAGACAGAGAGGGAGAGAAACAGCAATGTATGGTTGCCCCTCACATGGCCCTCACTGGGGACCTGGCCCACAACCCAGGCATGTGTTCTGACTAGGAATCGAACCAGTGACCCTTTGGTTTGCAGCCCACGCTCAATCCACTGAGCTACACCAGCCAGGGCTAGTAAGTTATTATTAAAAGAACAAAATATTATTAAAAGAACAAAAATAATTGTTCAGTGTAGATAAAAAGAATCAAATAATTTATGGAAGGTGGTATTATGTAAAAGTTTCTTGAATGTGAAGTAAAATTTACTTAGAGAAAAGAGGGCAGTAAGTTGGCATCAAGCTTGGATCATATTAAAACAAGATCATTATTAAATGTCAACTGTGTTTTTCTTTGAAATAGCAGGTTTATCTCTTTTTGAAAATTGAATGCCATGAATTCATGGCATTTGTATTTGATTTAGAAAATTTGTGATTTCCAGGTAGCAAAAAAGTACTCATTACAAATATTTAAATAATTAGAAAGTTTCCTTCTTGTACTCCACGGTCTTGTTATTGATCTAGTGTTCTCAGATGGCTCTTGGCTTGAATTAGAGGACAAAGTCCATGCTCTGTCCCCTCATTATCAAGAGTTTTTGAAATAAAAAGCTCATGTCGAGGCACAGAATGCATTTTACAAGACGAGTTTGACATCATGGCCTCTCCCATATCAGCAAAGAGATTGTAGTAAGCACGCAAATAATAAAGTCATTAAATTTTATATTATGGATGTCATAAAATGCATATTTTACTTAAAGAAAGAAAGACAAATGATTTCAGTGGTTAAAGAAATTCAGCCCATAATTCTACTCAGTGAGTGTGTATACCTTTGTGAGTATAAAATTGAAGGTACAATTCAGCTCTCGTTCCATACAAAATGCCTGCTAATGAAGACCAAAGTCTTTATCCAGTGTCAAATGAAAAAACAGCTATATATCCTAATGTGGGAGTTTTAGCTAGTGTGAAAATACTGATAGATTGTCGAGCCCCAAAGTGGCATCTTTATCAGGAATTTTCAAAGGTTTTGATTATAGTGATCCTCAGTTAGGCTGAAGTCCTAATACCTAAATCCTCCAGAGATGCACTACTACTATAAATGGTGAAATTTGAATACAAATTACATTGTCCCCTCCAAGTTTGTCCTATTTCAAAAAGAACTTTAGCACTGTCTTATATTCACGGAGCTTTTATTATTTTATGTCCCACTTTAGATTAGTTCACCCAGTTAATCATGGCTGCTTGGTGTTTCTAGTATTTTCTTCGCCAGAGTCTCTCCATTCTATCTATACCCTTAGATTGTTGTCAAAAAATTCTGCACCTGCCCAAAAAGCTAATAAAATATCAAGTCATTTTTGCAATACACAATATATTCTTATATAAAATATATGGCTGAGTTGTAAATTCCATGTGGCTTTTGTATCACTGGACATGGTCTAAACAATATCCTAACAATAACTATTGCATCCCCAAATTCCAACAGACATTTCAGAATCTTTTTTGTCACAATTTCTGCCCAAAATTACATTCAGATACGTACTCCCTAAAGTAAATCTCTCCTCCCTCAACTGAGATTTCCAGTTGTCAGGATCCTGTTAGAACAATTGCTTGTTAAAAACGTGTGTAACAGAATACAATATTTTATTTCACTTTTGCAGGTTTATTATTGATTAGTCCTAGGGGGTAAAAAGATAAAAATACCCTGCTCTCTAGAAGTCATAATGAAAAAATAAAGTAGACTATAAAAGTTAATTTAAAAAACTTAAGTGATATAATGGAGGTGTGGGAAATGCTTCTTCAGAGTCTAGACAAACAAGGAATCTATAATGTCAAAAGGAATTTGTGGAAACCTAGCAGAGACAGCATGAGCAACGTATTGACAGAACGGGATAGATTTTGCCAAACATGGAATGAATAGCATCCATCCAAAAGGCAGTGACGTCTGGGAGGTTTTTAAACAGAGGAAAGCTGTGATAATGTGAGTATTCTAGCAGAATTATGCAGGATGGATCCAATAGGAGGAACGAGATGCCCTATTTCTAAAATCCAAGTAGGAGATATTAATAGGTATAACTAAAGTGATTAGTAGAGAGATGAAGTAGAATCACAGAACTTTAGGATGAATTTTATCTAGGAGATGAGGAAAGAAATGAATTTAGATGATGCAAAGGCTTCTAGCCAGATAGACTGTAAATGATACTTTTGCTCCCCAATATAAGAAGAGAGAGAGCAAGGTTGTACAGGGACAAAATGAAAGAATATGAAGAGATGAATTTCAAAGCACGTCCACTTAGGACATTCAGGTAAAGGTATATATATATATATATATATATACACACACACACATACCTTTATATATATATAAACATATATATATATATATATATTCAGTATATAGTGGGGATAATCTCATAGGGCTATTTCAATTTTATAAAATACAGATGTTAAATATTTAGTTGAAATTTAAATGCTCACTTACAAATGTTTTTCGTATAAAATACTCTTCATAAATTTGTATATATGTTATTCATGGCAAACAGTTGGTATATTATTTCAAAAATAAAACAATTGAAAAGTTTATATTTAAGTAGAGTTTTCTTTCTTTAAAATGGCATTATGTCAAGTCCTGTTCCATAGATCAATAGTAACTTTATGAGTGTTCAGGACAATTAGTAAGCAATTAGGAAACTCATTGTCTTAAGTAAAAGTTCCAGAAACTTTGGTCAGTTTGGCCTTAAAGAAAGATTAATAAGATAACTAAGAAACTGTATAAAATAGTTAGCACTTTTAACACTGCTCTAACTACATACATTTTATATCTTAACTAAATTTATGTCAATTTACCTAAAGGGTGGTGTGATAGAAAAGCCATAATATAGAGGTTATATGAGTCAAGATGAACTAACTTGCAGTGTGGTAAAAAACACTCTTCTCAGTTGCTTAGTGTAGCTAAAATTCATTTCTCACTCATATAAAGTCCATTGTGGGTAAATACGAATATCCTCCCTCTCAGGATATAGATATTCAGACCAACTCCAATGGTAATCTGAAATTTGCAACCCCAGTATTTGGTCTTCTAAGTTTACTTGGCAGGAAAAAGAAAGAGCAAGGAGAAGCAGTCACTAACAGGTACAGAAGTAACTGGTTACTTCACTTACCTTCCTATTTTCCAAAATACAATCACATGTTCATTATCATTACAACACCGCTGGGATATATGGGGCAGCACATGGATATTTAGTGGGTATTATTTGCCTCTGTCACAGAGACCACCATAAATAGGTGAACACAGTGTTGGGTGTTTTGATAATCCCTTTATTGCTTCTTATGGAAGTTAGATGATTCTAGAAATCTGGACTATGTAATTAGCAGAGACTCAGTCTCTTCTTGTAGAGACAATTTTTGAAGAGCATCAGGTGATAAGGTTCTCAAGGAAGGGAATTGGGGAATCTAATTGTTCACATGTTATCATTTCTAATTATTATATTCAGGGGATATTTAAAATTAGAAGAGTCATATCTAATCTATTTATTTAAGTACTAAGGATATTTAAATCCAGACAAAAAATGATAAAATTACTCTGTGCCACACAGTAATTGATGGTAGATATTGAATTAGCAACAAACTCTTGATTTCCAGTCCAGTGATTTTATTCCACTGCACAGTACTGTATATCCTTAGAGAACACATTCATTCTCGATCTGGAAATATACAAGATTCTAGTACTAGTAGGAACTATTGTCTAAACTATCTGGAATCACAATGCGTAAAAATTTACTTTTTCTATCATTATTGAAAGGGTTGACATTCAGTCATTTTTCTAAAACAGGTATCTAACAAGAAAAATCAAAAAAAATTAAATAACCCAATTACTCTTATAAGCAGTTGATTAAATGTGATAGTCCAACATGGTATCATTCTTGGATTGGACTTGCACATTTTGCTTCTAAATGCTTCCTCTTATACTCACATAATACATTCACCTATTTATTTATGCATGTATTTATCCATGCAGCAATCATTTGTGTAAGTCTTTAATGTCTTGATCCCTGACAATAAGAGAGATAGTGGCTGCTCACCAAAAATTTATATTTATAAGTAATGAGTCAAAGAGCCAATAATATGCTGGGAGGGAGAGGAACCTGGGTCATGAAACCAGGAGACCTTCATTCTAACTCTGTTTCTATCACAAATCCTTATCAAATTCCTCGATCTGTCTTGAGTTGAATTCCTACGCAGAAGAAAAGACGAGGGGACCTGGGAGTCTTTAGCCTGAACCAATAACTTCAACAACCTTCTCTATCTCTCATTTTCAATCTTTGTCATGATATTTCTCTACATCTTTTGAACACTACTCTCTTTTTACTTGAGTTAATGAGTAAATGTTTACATATTACAAATCAGAGATTACTGGGACAAATAGAAATAGAACAATCTTTATTCAATTGGTCTCTAACAAAGGAAAAAAATTAAAAACTTGTTCTTTCTCTCTCTCTCACTTTCTTGCTCACTCATTCCCTTTCTCTCTCTCTCTGCCCTTCCTTTTCTCCCTTCCCCTCCCTCTTTTCTATCCCCATCCTTCCATCTCTCCCTCTGTTTCTGTCTTCTTCTCTTTCCTCTTTCTCACCCTCTCTATCATTAGTCCATTTTGCTTCAGCCATAGTTCATTACTGACATCGGGTGTGCTATTTAAAGTTATCAGACATTTAATTTGTACAAAAGCCCATAAGAAAGCAAATAATTTGAATTGCCATTAACTCATTGTGAAATATGATGAATTTTACTTCTAGAATTTACCCTTTGAATATAACATGAGGCCAGCTCAATGAGTTAAATATAATGATATACTCAACATGATTTATAACATAAAAAATGTATGTTTACATGTTGAAATGCTATGCAGTCATCTAAAATAATTTCATTAAAGATATCTTAGGGTTTGAAAGAATACTCTTGATTTATTTTGTAGTTAACAAAATCATATTATAAGCAATATATATAATTTGATAACATTTTAAATGTACATACACAGACATACATGCCTGAAAAGATAAACATCAAAATATTAATAGCGTGAATCTCTGGAGGAGAAATTACACTTCCTTTTAATTCTGTTACTTGGACATTTCTATTATGAAATGCCATATATTTGCAACTGGAAAAAATTAACTCATAAGCATAAAAATCAAGCTTTATAAAAATATACAGTAGATTTAATGTGGGAGTAATGTGTATAGACTTGTGGCATTAAATATGTATTATAATGAAAAATATAGTAACCAAAATAAAATTATTGAATTCTTCTAGTAAAGTGATAAAGACTTTAAAAAATATATTTCTCTTGCCCTGGCTGGCGTAGCTTGGTGGATTGTGCACGGGCTGAGAACTAAAGGGTCGCAGTTCGATTCCCAGTCAGGGCACATGCCTGGGTTGCATGTCAGGTCCCTGGTGGGGGCCACGTGAGGGGCAACCACACATGGATGTTTCTCTCCCTCTCTTCCTTCCTTTCTGTCTAAAAATAAATAAATAAAATCTTTAAATATATATATATATTTCTCTAGAGAAACATTTTTGGCAGTTTCGGTGCTGATTCTTCCAGGGGCTGGACTATCCCAGGAATTGGGTCATTCCTCACTATTTCTAAACTCTCAAGTGTTGAGAACCATGGCTACAAGAAATTGCCTTTCAGGCAAAAAGGGGCTGGAAAGAAGTATACCAAGTCATGAAAGGCAAGGACCTACATCCAAGAATACTCTATCCAGCAAAACTTTCATTTAGAATGGAAGGGCAGATTAAGTGCTTCCCAGATAAGGTGAAGTTCAAGGAGTTCATCATCACCCAGCCTTTATTATATGAAATGTTAAAGGGATTTATATAAGGCATGGAGGGATATCAACAGGGGAGTGGGAGGGGAAGAGAGGAGGAAAAAGTACAGAGAATAAGTAGCGGTAGAAAACAGGTAGGTAGAAAACAGACAGGGGGAGGTTAAGAATAGTATAGGAAATGAAGAAGCCAAAGAACTTATGTGTATGACCCATGTACAAAAACTAAAGGGCGGGGAATGGGGGGGTGCGGTGGAGGGGAATAAAGGGGGGGGTGGGACAACTGTAATAGCATAATCAATAAAATATATTTAAAAAAAGAAATTGCATCAATGAAAGGAAGTCAACCAGCCATACTTCTGAATGGGCATGACAGTAAGTTGCCTTCATTACATGATAGCAGGTGCTAAAGGTCAAAAATAACACTCAAATTATCTTTCTTATGTCCAATGTCCTCAGGTAGAAGCATCATTCCATGGAAATTTATGCATGCCTACTACCCTAAACTTCAGTTAGTTCCGAGCCTTAGGTTTTAATTGAATCGCTTTTCACAACCTCCCTCTGTGACCTTAGATGTCATTTGGTTTCACTGTCCTTGCATCACTTTACTTTTCTGAATCTTTTTGAAGTTAAGCTAATGAAAATTTCATCTCTGAAATTCCAATGTTAATTGATTTATTGACTCATTCATGAATATATTCATAATTTTTACCAGGAACCACATGTACAGAGGCAAAAAAAAAAAACAAAAAAAAAAACCTGTACCCTTATCAAGGTCACAATCCATAAGAGGTTATAAATTTAAGCGACCTAGAGGGTTAATAAAGTAAGTTCTCAGCTGCCTTTATTCATTTAGTACTAGAATGCTTACATAAAGAGTTTATGAGCAAAGATTGTAATTTTAAGAAAATAGGTCTCAGAGATGTGGGATATAAAAAAAGATTCAGCAGGTAGAAAAAAACATGATACATTCAAGTCAACTGATCTAGCATGAACTGAGCTTCAAAAATTGGACTCTTAAATGACAATCCATTTTCTGTGGTTGCATTGCCCAGATGTCTTTACATTAGTGCCCTTGCTATCAGTACTCGTACTATTTCTATCATTACTATACTCAACACTATTGTTTTTCAAATGCTGTCCATCTTCACTAAACTGTAAGTTCTGAGAGGGAAGGCATGTGTCTGCATGGAAGATGATTATATACTCACTAACCCAACAGCTCCTAGGTACTTTATCTTGCATTATTTTATTACGGTCCACTTTTTATTTACAATCTGTTTATGACCTCCTCTTATTCCCTAGCTTTCCACTTTATTTTAGTATTTTTTGTACAGGCATTGATAGTGAAGAATTGGTAAGACAGGAAAGGCAGTTTCACATGCAAAAACGGAAGTGATGTGCGGGTCCTCTTCCACATTGGTTCTCTGGGCACAACAGTCTTGCTCTGTGCCCTCATTCCACCTTTAGGACTGCCGCTGCTTCTGCCCTGCCTTCAGGGCCAGTGAGGATGTGCCGGAAATTGACAGGGAGCAGGACAGCCTTGCTGAATCCCTCTCTATTCTACCATCCCCCAAAAGAAGCTCACTGGTTGACTCTAACACATTTGTTTTTATCTGCCTTAATTAACTTAAAATGTTACAATGAGAGATTTCTTCTTTAACTTCAGACGGAATGCTTTGTCGTAGCAAAATTTATTTTCATTGGGATAGTCAGAAGCGCGTTTTTTACTTTCTAAGGATTTTTGTTATTTCTTTTATGTTTGTAAAAACATTAAGTCTTTATTTACTAAGTGTTTTTTATGGAGGTTTTTAAAAGTAAGAAAATCTTGATATAACAATGACATATCTTTGTATAAAAGTTCCAATACCTCAATCACTAAATTTCACCTTTTTTTTAAAAGATTTTATTTATTTATTTTAGAGAGAGGGGAAGGGAGGGAGACAGAGAGGGAGAGGAACAGCAATGTATGGTTGTCTCTCACATGGCCCTCACTGGAGACCTGGCCCGCAATCCAGGCATGTGCCCTGACTGGGAATCGAACCAGGACTCTCGGGTTCCCAGCCCAAGCTCAATCCACTGAGCTACACCAGCCAGGGCTAAATTTCACCTCTTTAGTTTCACATTAAAGTGTGTTTTTGTCAACCCTTTAAAATAAAATTTTGTTATGGTATATTTTCTTATGATGTATTAATCAGAAATTTTATGAAACATATTTTTCAGATAACATTTTCACATAATTTAGAGTATATAAGAGAATAATTTGGAATGTCTTTGAATTAGCTATAAGGAATTTAGAATATATTTTTATCAGTTTTGAGATACCAGAATAACTCATTAACTCAAAAAATTAAAGAGCATCTCTTAGTAAACTGCTCACATTGTTTTTTATTTTTCCATCTTAGTTAGAATGATAGAAATGTATCACAAAAAGATAGCAAATAGCACATATCTATATTTCCATTATTATAACATTAATTGTGTGTTTATATATTTTATGTCAGGTAGTTTTATAAAGACAATATATCAAAAGTATTCCAGACATTTAATACATGAGATACTTTTAAATAAGCAGAATAAAACATATATTCTATTGAAATATTACACTTATTTTCAGTAAACCAAAGAGAAGATAGTCAACCATCCCTTCCCTATCAGATTCTTGTGTTAGTTTTAGAAGTGCAGCTAAAATAAATGGAGTTTTGATGTTCATGCTGCATCCTCAGTATAATATGGGCAGAGAGCACCCTCTACTTTCTCCTGACTAAATAGCAACCCTAGACTAAAAGGAGATGCTGGCTCTATGCAGACCTTTTACTCATAAAACCAGAAAGGATTTGTCTATAAGGTTCATTAACTTTGAGCCTCTGTTGGCAATAACCCATACTCAGGATGCCACCATTGTGACACCCTCAAAGGAACTCTGCAAAGTCTAGAAGCAGATTACTTACTATGAACTTTCCCACCTTCCCTGAACTGTATCTGCACAGCCACGCCAGGAGGGAAGAACACAGCTTTGAAAAATAACACCTTTGTTATTCCAAGTGTTAGAAATGAAGCTGAGTTTTCAGATGGCCTCAAGGTTTATGCACCCTTCACCAAACACAGATGGAAACTGGACTCTGAACTACTTTGAAAATCTGTTACGAAGTACTGCTGTGGGTCTGTGAATCAGCCATGCTAACTTCTGACTGTCTGCAATTTTAATGGCTGTGTGATGACAAGGAATAAAATAACTTCGTTTTAGAAATAAATGGCTTATATGCCAGGGAGGGAAAAACCCATCATCTAAGCAAGATTTCATTTTAACTATGGCAATTCTAAATCATGACCTTTAAAAAAAATATGGTTTAAATATTAGCATTATGAACAAGTCACAGAACATGTAAGTAACATTAATTCATTCTGTTGTTGTATTGATAATTTTGTCTTTATGATTTTAATATTTCTTTTTGGACATTGAAATATATAAAAATGAATATCACTGTTTATATATCAATGACTGACATTACAGTTCCTTAAAGCTTCTGCAGTTACGTTAGAATATATTGACCTGTGAATCTAAAGCCAGAAATATTTGCTGCAGTCAATATTATGCTTTATATTACATAGTGATTCCATTTAAAAAAAATTAGATTTAACATCACAGCTTTCATTTGTCTACATTAGGGACAATAATTCAATAAAACCACTGCAACAGACAATCTTAAGTCAGAGTCAAATCAACAGAACTTACAGTGCATCATCTTAATCTGTTAGGCAGCATATAACTAATTTGTTTGTTCTTATTGTTCTCCCTTCAAAGACACTGCGTCTCTATATAGGAATCAAGATATCCCTACAAGCTTCCAAAAGACTATGAGAATTTCAGTTACATTGTTCTTAATAGGGAAACCAAGGGTTGGCCAATGCAAGTGACAGCATAAAACTTTATATTCTCAATGTAGTTCGTTATGATTTTTACAAATATTTAAACTTATACATGTATATACAATGTATGTTTGTGTCTGGGCCAAAAAAAAAAAAAAAACTACCTCTTAGGTTAATATCACATTAAGCAACTTTTAATGCTAAGGTTCCTTTGGATACATTAATTTAGCTGTGTTGTTTATATGCAACATTTTTATGGTAGGAGTTTAACAATATCAACAGAGGTATATTATGATATATATTTAGTAAGAATACACACTGTAGCCATAGCAGGCTTCCTCCCTGGAGCATGGTAAGGATAGATGTGTGACCCCATACCCCATCTCAGCAGGTACACACCAGCAGGACCCAACAGACTCAGTAATCTCTTCCCTGGACCTATTGAACTTTCTTCTTTAAAAATGATGTATGTACAAAGAGAGCAGAAATCTGAGCTTCATTGCAACTTCCACAACCCCCCCCCCAAGGGTACACTGAGTGAGTATAAAATTCTACCATGCACAACACTTTTTATTCCATCCTTCCTGCCAAAAGTATTAATCATAACAGGAGAAACTTACATCATGGGAATTAACAATCTCTACATTTCCTTGAGTTTAAGATGCTTATAAAATTCAAAAGTGGCACTAAAATATAACTGAAAATATAAATGATCTTTCAAGAAGGAACTAGTGGTACTGTGACCAGTGTCTGATAACAACTACCTGATGCAAGACAAAGAAAGAGATCCAGGCACTGAAGGGAGGAAAAACAGCATACTTTGTCCCCAGGCTTTTCCCTTTCTGTTGTTTCACTGACAAAGAAGTCAGGAGGGTGGGTAAAACCTTATTCACATTCAAAACACGGGAATGGGAAGAAATTGCATGACTGCTTTGCTGATGTTCACATCTCATTCTGTAAAAATACTCTCATAAAGAGTAAGGACAACAATAAAGATACATAGTTAATATAATCTTCAAATGACTAACCTTGCACAGTAACTTCAGACACCTAAAAATTTATTTCATGTCCATTATTTTATTTATTTTTTATTTTTTTCAATAAATTTATTGGCAGGTGACATGGGTTAATAAAACCATGCAGGTTTCAAGTGTACGACTCTGTAACATGTCATCTATGTACTGCACTGTATTCACCCCCCAAAGTTAAGTAGCTTTTAGCCACTATTTCTCCCCTCTTTGTCCTCTTCCACTCCCCGCACGCCCTTTCCCTCTGATAATCACCATACTGTCGTCTGTGTCTGAGTTGCTTTTTTTCCCCTTAATCTCTTCACCTTTTTCACCTAGACCCCACCCCTTCTCACAGCTCTACTGTTTTCTGTATTTGTGAGTCTGTTTCTGTTTCGTTTGTTAGTTTATTTTGTTCATTAGATTCCACATGTAAGTGAAATCATACTGTACTTGTCCTTTTCTGATTAGCTTATTTCACTTAGCATAATATTCTCCAGGTCCATTCATGTGTTTGCAAAAGGTAAGATTTCCTTCTTCTGTATGGCCAAGTGCTATTCCATTGTGTAAATGTACCACAGTCACTTGGGCTGCTTCCAAATCTTAGCTGTTTTTATTTGTTTTTATTTTCTTTGCCTTGCCCAGGGGTATATATAAGAAACAAATATTGCTATGAGAAATGTCTGAGATTGTACTCCCTATGTTTTCTTCTAGAATTTTCATGGTTTTGCAACTTAAAGTTAAGTCTTTAATCCATTGTGAGTTTATTCTTGTATCTGATGGAAAAAGGTAGTATACTTTCATTTCTTTTTTGTTGTCCCAAACAAAATTGAGGTTCTTATAACTCCTCCTATAAGGAATCGTCTTAGGCTACAAGTAACCGCAACATTATGGAATGCAGTTTTAGTACATTAGGAACTACTTTTTTCCCTGTAGTAAGAAATTTTGAAGTGACAGTGTAGAACAAATGCAGCCCCTCTGTGACACCTTTAGAACTACAGTTCTTTTTTTTTTCTCTGTCCTTATAGTGTGTCTTTCACCCACGTGGTCACAGTAGTGTATTCCACACCAAGCTCTATCTAAAATAGAGGCCGTGTTCCAGGCAGAAAGTGTGAGTAGGGTGAGAGTCAAACATACATTCCAGTTAAGTCTGACTTCTCATAAAAAGATTTTTCAGAATCCTACACAGCAATTCCTACTTGTATCCTATCGGAGAACACTGTGTCACATGATTGTCCATACAGCAAGGAGAGCCAAGAAGTGTAGCCTTTTATAGGGATGCATTTCCACCTCCATTTAAATCAGGTTTTCTAGGAACGAATTATGAAAAGACAACTAGTATACGAATATATTCCATCCTTGTCCTTACAAGAGGGTGGGAAATGTCAGGTAATGAACCTACAGCGTCTATTGCAATAAAAAAGTGGATATTTTCTCCATAAAAATAATCCCAAACTTCATATGTCTTAAAGCACAGTTAATATAATTTTTACAGAAGTTTAATTCATAAAAAAATTATTCTACAGCAATAATAAAAGACAAATACCCTGACAGAAAATTGATCTAAGGGTATGGATGTGCCCAAAATAGCCAATAAAATAGAGATGTTCAATCTCACTTACAATCAAGAAATGCAAATTACAGTAGTGAGTTAGCATTCATATCTTCAAATTAGCAAGAATAGAAATATTAGGTAATATCAAACATGCAAAGATGTAAGAAAATGGCAACTCCTGTATTGCTAGTGAGAGTGTAAATTGGTACAACTTTGAGAGCAATTTGGTGACACCTAGCAAAGCTGAAGATGCTCATATTCTTTATGCTAGCATTCTACCAATATCATATATGTTAGAATGTCCTTGCACAGCAATCCTAGGGAGATGTATGTACATATGTAGATTTTATCATTGTTTGTGTTGTTAATTAACTGATTGGAATGGGCATGGTTTTACTACATTAAGAATTAACTTTTTAAAACTCTCTTACTAATTGCCTATATTACCCATTTTATGGTTTGCTTCTTCCTGTGAAGACATAAGAAGAAAGGACACTGAGATACTTAACTTTTGACTTGGACTGATTGAAATATTTTCATTCATATGGAACCAATTCTCCACATGTGAAGCAAAACTGACATAGAGGACATTTACAAATAGCCCTTCGGGGGTTCATATTTCTATCTTGTAATGGTGTTAAGAATAAGTATTCTCTGATTTTGTTACAGTTCTGTAAACTGTAGCCTCTATGACACTTAAACCTACCTAATCTCTACCTCATCACAGAATGTCAACCTGGGGGAGATAAAGTAAATATTCAGTAAACATTTAGTTAACTAAAAACTGGCTCCAGAGGTTAACATCAGCAACGTGGGTAAATAAGACATCCCTTGCTTATATCCTTCCTCAATAACAACAATTTGGCATCCATCCATGGACAGCAGCATCTTTGTGGAATCTGTAGGGTCTTGCACCATGTGCCAGGGACCCAAGAGGAGTCTCACCCACCCCTACACATTGTGTAATAAGTATAGAACTTGGTCCTGGCTCTAGCCTATGTGACCACAGACAATCATCCACAAATGAGAGAGCCTTTGTGGAAGTCCAGGTTTCTAGCAGAGAAGTTCCAGCACACCACTGGAGGGAAAAAAAGAGAGAGTTCAGATGCATTAAAGAAATTAAAAAGAAAAGTTTGACTTTGCCCGCATCACCCCTCTCCCAAGTCAGCAGAGCTCAATGCTAAAAGAGATGCTCTTGGCACATAATTTCTTTTGCAGAGTAGAATGAGAGCATATGAGTTAGTGCCGATCTTCCCAGCTGTGCAGGAAGCTGCTAAAGAGGCTCATTTTTCTCTCACCTATCCAGAGGACTGAGTCATAAGTTGCATGACTGCAGGGTGAGAAGACTCTGAGAGAGCAGCCGATATGACTCTCAGAGGGCCTTAAAGAGAAGTGAATCCTGCTGAGTCACAGATTCCATGAAAGAGCCCACTGACAAGCATTTGGAACGCTTTGCCTGCAGATTTCCCCAGTTAGTCCACAAGCACCACCCGCAGTCCATGCACCTAACTCAAATACCCCCAAACCTGTGGTCAGCTCCCTGATCCTACTTTCAGTGGCAGTGACACTGAGCTTTGGTAGCCATCTAGTGAGTACATGCAAAAAGTTGCCCCAAATCTGCAGGAGAGGAAAAGACCACAAACTTGAGCTTTAGCACTACCCTTGGTAAAGCAAAAGGGACACCATCAGTACCTGGCAAGATACATTGCAGAGTCAATAAAAAGGCATACTATCTTAAAAATTCTGTCATAAGAGGGAGCAAAAAACATGGAGCAGATACATCCATAGAAGATCTGAGAATGATGCAGGATCACTAGGAGGGCTGAAAGTAGGTACTGCTCTCCAGAGATCCTTTGCAAAAACTGGAGAAGTAATTGCTACTTTAAAAGTGAAGAGAACATATGACTTCAAGGAAAACATGAAAAATCAAGAAAACATAATGCAGAAAAGGACAAACACAACAATCTCTTATTAACTAACCCCAAAGACATGGATACCTGTAATTTACCCTATAAACAATTCAAAATAATTATTTTAAGGAAGCTTAATGAGCTACAAAAAATTCAGGAAGACAATTCAACAAAATTACACAAAATTATTCAAATAAAATAAGTTTAGCAAAGAGAAATAGGACATTTAACAAAGAACCAAAGAGAAATTCTGGAGCTTACAAATACAATGACTGAAAGGAAAAAATGCAATAGAGAAAATCGACAGAGGAATGAATCAAGCAGAAGAAAGAATCTTTAAATTATAAGACAGTATCTTTGCAATTCAGTCAAAGGAGAACAAAAAGAAAGGAAAAGAAAAAAGTGAAAAAAGCCTACATGATCTATGGAATATTAGCAAAAGAAACAAAGTGTTAATTATTTGAGTCCAAGAGGCAGAAAAGACATAAAAAGTGGAAGAAAACTTATTTTAAAAAATAATGGCCAAGATTCAAAACTTATAAAGAACTTAGACAACTTAACCCCAGAAAAACAAACAACCCAATTAAAAAGTGGACAGAAGACCTATATAGACGCCTCTCCAAGGAGGACATCCAGATGACCAATAGACATGAAATTTGCTTAACATCACTTATCATCAGAGAAATGCAAGTCAAAACCACACCTATATACCGCTTCATAGCTGCAAGAATGGTGATCATCAATAAATCAACAAATGAGTGTTGGCAAGAACGTGGAGAAAAGGGAGCCCTCATCATAATCACATTTTTTATCGTGGAAGATCCACGAGGAGAGGAGCTTTGTCTTTTTCACTCATTGGCAGAGCCTGTGCCGTCACAGGAAGTACTCAGTAAATATTTGTTGAATGAGCATAAACTTAAATATTATCGACATTCTTTTGTGTTTCGCTACTCAGCTCATTTCTCATAGAAGTTGTTGTATATCTTCCTTAATTTCCTCAAATTTCTAATTGTGAAATAACTATTAGTAAATAACTTGTCTCTTAGTTCACCATTAAAATGTAAATTTCCAAAAGGAAGTTTTCTTAATTTTTTTGCCACAAAATATATATCAACATATATCAACACTAAGATATACTAACATGTCCTAAAGACCATTCCCTATTCACACACATGTATGCACTAATTTGGTTAAACCAATGGATTCTTGACTTATTTCTAGTTTTACTGGAAAATCTTCTACTATATCACAACTTCGCACAATACTGATTTCAGTTTTGTAGATGTGAATAAAAATGAATGTCTGTAGCCCTCCTCCACTGAAAATTTCTTGCAAAAAACACATGTATCACATATTAAACATTGTTTCTAGGTTTTAGAATAAGATATTTTGACTAAAAATTTCTAGGTAAAGAGTACATATATTTTGTATTTGTTTGAGCATGGTTAACTTCTTGGAGTAACTTCCCAGTGTTCTTATTATTTTTTTTGGTTATTCTATTACAGTTGTACCAATTTTTCCCTCTTTACTCCCCTCCATGCAGCCCACCCCCACTCCTCCCACATTGTTGTCCATGTCCATGGGTCAGAAGGAGTACAAAAGGTATATATATTTTAAATAACTAAAGATACTGTCCTATTACTTTCAAAAGTTCTGTCACCTTGCACTATTAACACTATTTTATGAGAGCATCTATGTATACACTTACTAGATATTATAAAATTTAGGTTAATCTGTTAGGAGAAAATTGATTTTGTTGAATATTTTGTTGCATATATTTTTAATTAAATGTGAAATTGGACACTATTTTGGTATGTGTATAATCCATTTATATTTTTTCCAGTAAGATGTTTGTTGCTTTTAAAGTTTTTAAAAATATTTCTGTTCATCTCATTTATTTCTTTGTGTGAAATCATTTTATAATTTTTTAATTTAAACTTTTTTGTCCTTATTATATGACACTTTTATATTACATCTCCAGATTTTCTGCTAGCTTTATATATGCAATATAAGTAAATCTGTGAATGCATAAAGTATGTAAATAAAATGAGCATGGGACTTCATAACTACTATGCATCGACCTGTGAGGTCTATACAGCAATTTGAGGGAAGTTGACGATTGAGTTTTCCAATTCATTCAGACTATATTGCTCACTGATTCTTTACTTTGATTTATTTCTATGTTTGTTTGTATTGATGCTATTGTTTCATACATTTAATTCCACATTTTATTTTGGTTTTTAATTGATTTCATTTCCTTGCTAAATTCACTGTCTAAATCTAGTAGTTTATGTTTATATTTTTTAGAATTTTTCTATTCTACACGTCATGTTATGTGTGAATAATGACATAGTCTTATTTCTTCTATTTTAAGCTTTATATCTTTCTTCTTATTTCATTGTCATAGCTATGATATATAGAACAATAACCATGGCAAGTGTGGAGTCTTTGCCTTATTCTCAGTCATTGAAGGAAAATTTAAATATTTATAACATTTAGTATGCTATATAGTACACTTTTGTATATATCTTTAATTTAAAGCTTACCCTTTGCTTACAAATATATATTTTTATTTTACTTATTTTTAGAGAGAGAACAAAGAGAGAGAAAGAAAGGGAGAAAAACATCGATGTGTGAAACATCAATCGGTTGCCTCTCACATGCACCACAAACCAGGGACAAACCCTCAACCCAGATATGTGTCCTGACAGGAAATCGAACTGACAATCTTTCATCTCACAGAATGACACCCAACCAAATGAGCCACACCAGTCAGGGCATAAATATATATATTTTTTTATCATAAAGAAAAGTTATATTGTCCTAAAAATTATTTCTATAACTATTTAAAAAGATTATACTTTTCTCCCTTATTTTTTTTACTGTGGGTAATTATACTAATTATAAAATGTTAAATCAACCTCAAATTTTCTGAAATACTCACAATTTGTTCCCAAAGACTCATCTTTTTATATATTGCTTGATTATTTTTACAATACTTTGCTTTGAGTCATCCCATCCTTGTTTATGAGTTGTTGGTTTATAGAGTTTTAAAATTTTTCTGTTCAGGTTTTGTTATCAAGATTTTGCATAAACCAGGGCAGAAAAATTTCCCATTTTTCTATTCTCTTTAATGTTATTTGTAAAATTTTCATAAATTCAAAAGTAAATCACCTAGACCCATTTTTTATGTAGTGGGAGGTATACGTATGTAAAGGATTTAATTATGGATCCAATATCTTTGCTAGATGTAAAGCTATTCATATTTTCTATTTTCTCTTGTATTGATTGTGGTGACTTTTGCTTTTAAAAGTAATTTTCCACTTAAAATATATTGTCAAATTAACTAGCAAGTAATTGTTCATAATATCAGCTTCATTACCTTTTGAATTCCTGCAGAATCTGTACTACTGTTTCCTTTTTAATTTCAGGTTTGATAAAATTCATTTTTTTCTTTGGACAGAGATTAATATATTTTAATAGTGATTTCAACAATGCCATTTTTTACTTGTTTACCCCAATTTATATTTTTTCTATCTTACTATTTTACTTGCTTTATTCTTTTGTCTACTTTATATCAAATTTATGTTTTTCTTCTCATTTCTTAAAATATCTATTTAGAAATTGATTTTCAGTCTTTATTTTTTTTTCCCAATCAATGCATCATATAGATCATTCTGTTTCTGCTTAGATAAAAACCACAAGAGAACATTAACCCAACACAAAGAGTGAGAAAAATCATAACCATTATGAGAGCGGAGGTCAAAAGGCAACCAAATGAACCAAATTTCAAAGGGTTATGAACCCTGAGGAGACACAGGGAAAAACTGTTTCACTCTGTACAGGAGGAGGAGGCCGCAGCCACTGTGGAACCTGAGAAGAAAGATTCAATTAATGTGAGCCCCAAGAAGGAATTAATCTGCTGAGGCGGACTCCCGATCGTCAACCTGAGGGCTCAGATTTTATGAATAAGAGTCTAGAGGCCATTTGCTGAAGGGCTTTCCACGAGCACACTTTGTACAGTAAGAACCTCCGAAGAATTCTCGGCTCCTGCGCTGTTCGGCACGGTCACGTCCTGAGTCGGCCACTGCAGGGAAACCCCGGTTTGTCTTTCTACCAAGGACTGAGGCCCGCCCCATCTAATCAGAACTGCATGACTTGTATTCTTCTTTGCATCTGTACTGATCAATCAGAATTGAACAATTGGGATACCTAATTTACATAAAACAGGCCTGTTGAGAAGCTGGGTGGGAACTTTTACTCTGAACTGTGGCCTCCCCTCTGTCCCCACAGAACACAACTTAGGTTGCTACCTGAATCTGGGCCTCCTGGGCTTCCGCTCTGTTTTGTTCAAATAAATGTTTTTTTTATTCTCTATTATAATCTAAAGTTAATTTTTGTTTGCATCACCCTACTGAAATGAAAAGAAAAATAACAGTTTCATAAATGCACAGTAATTGGAATAGTATGACACTTTAGAACCGCTCGGAGCCTTAGTGAAAGCCGAGCCTACACTCACTCAAATCACTCTCCCCGGGCTCTAGCGCCGTGCCCCGGGTGCAGAGCAGACCTCAGGGAGCCCTCCCTCCTCGCCGCAGGCCGAAACGCGGCCCGCTTCTGGAACCTGCTCTCTCAGGAAGCCAAAGCCTTCCGCTGTGCAGGGAGAAGCAGCAATCACTCTCCACACTAGGGTTCAAGAAAAGACCCACTGACTCTAATGCAGGGTTAGAAGCCAAAACTGTGTGTCCCCTCGGGATGAAACGGCAACGCTCTCGCTATTTTCAGTGAGGGGAAACTGCTGCTGAGGGGAAGCTGAGAAGTCAGAGCTGCCTCCACTCAAGTCAGAAACAGGAATACCTATCTGCCCACAACAAAAGCCCTGAGCAGAGAAACACGCAGCAATCCTTCCCACCAGCAGCTCCAGAAAAAGGTATATTGCTACTGAGAGAACAATAAAGAGGAAGCAAAATGCCCCTGGAGGTAGCGCAGGAAGCCCGACTGAGCGCCATCCTGCACTGCGCTGACTCTAAGCATGTGTGCGCTGTCACTGCGAGAGGCCAGGGAGCTCTCTCAAGCAGACTTGGAGGGAAATTTAGAGAATGGCGTTTATGTTAGAAAATAAGACAGGTCTCAAGTCAATGAATTCAGCTTCCTCCTTAAAAATATAATAGAAAAAGGAAGGCAAATTAAGCTCAAATCAAGAGAGGGGGAAAAAGGAAGTAATAAAGACACAAGGAAAAAATCAATGAAATAGAAAACAGGAGAAAAAATGAAATCCAAAATGACTCTTTGAAGAGGTTGGTAACCCTGATACAGTTCCATCCAGACTGACCAAGAAATAAGAGGGAAGACAAATTTACTGTTTGCAGGCATAAAAGAAGGGGAAGCTCGCTACAAATCCTACAGACGTTAAAGAGTAATGAGAGAATATGATACATAACTGTATGCAAATAAATTCTTTGAAAGACACAATCTAGCAAAGCTCACTTAAGAAGAAATAAATAAAATTAATAAACCAATGTCAAACATGAAATTGAATATGGAGTGAAAAATACTCCTGCATGTAGTATGCCCTGATGCCTGCTTCATGAATTCTGCCAAGCATCTATGGAAGGAATAATGCTAATTTTACACACAGATTTCCCAAAAATAGAAGAGGAGGGAATACTTCTAACTCCTTTTGAGTCTAACATTAACCTAATACTAAAATAAAAGACATTGTAAGAAAAGACTATGTCAATACTCTGTATAAACATAGATGCAAAAATTCTTAATAAAACAATAGCAAAACAAATCTAGCAATCATAAAAAAGCATGATACATTATAATGAAGTAAGGTTTATCCCAGGGACATAATGGTACTTAGATGAAAATTTGTGAAATTAAATATTTACACTGAAAAAGAAAAAGAAAATCTCAAATCAATGATCTCACATTCTACCTTAAAAAAGATTGCAGAAAGAAGGGATATGAAACTCAAAGTAGAAAGAAATAGTAATTATAAGACCATAAAATAAAGAAAAAAATTAATAGAGAAAATTTAGTTAAGTTAGAAGCTGGTTCTTTGAGAATATCAATAATATTAATAAACTTCTTTTTTCATGTTTTATTTTTAAGTATATTTTATTGATTATGTTATTACAGTTTTCTCAATTTTTCCCCTTTATCCCCCCTCTGCCTTGCACCCCCAACTCTCCAGCATTCCCCCCTTAGTTCACGCCCATGGGTTGTATGTATAAGTTCTTTGAATTCTGTTTCCTGTGCCATTCTTAACCTCTCCCCATCTATTTTATGCCTCCAATTATGCTTCTTATCCTCTGTAACTTTCCCCTCATTCCTCCCCTTCCCCTCCCCACTGAAAACTGCATGTGATGTCCATTTCTCTGATTCTGTTCCTGTTCTATTGTTTGCTTAGTTTTTGTTTTCATTGTTTTTCTTTATTTTTTTAGGTTCAGTTGTTGATACTTGTGAGTTTGTTGTCATTTTACTGTTCATAGTTTTTTATCTTCTTCAATTTCTTAGATAAGTCCCTTTAAAATTTCATATAAAATTAATAAACTTCTATCCAGGCTAATTGGGAAAAATGAGAGAAGGCACAAATTATAAATATCAAAAATGATAAAGTAATATCACTATACATTTTACAAATATTTAAAAGATAACAGAAATATTGTGAAAAAATTTTGCCAATAAACTTGATAGCTGAGATAAAATGGTTAAATTTCTTAAATGACACTAAATACTAACGTAGTATTGACTAAAAAAGAAATTTATCTAGAAAAATGACCAAGAGCTAGTCACTCATGTGAATTTATTATTCAAAAAATTCTCATAAAGGAAACTCTAGGCCCAGATGGCTTTACTGGTAAATTATACATTTAAGCATTTAAGGAAAAAGTACAAAAATTATACAAACTCTTCCAGAAAGTTGAGGAAAATGTAATACTTTCTGTTTTATTTACAAAGTCAGCATTACTGATACCAAAATAAGACAACCCAATTTTTAATGCACAAAAGACATGAATATATTCACAAAAGATAATAAATTGAAGAAATATAAGCACATGAGAAATAATTAGCATCATTAATCATTAGAGAAATGTAAATTAAAATTGCCATCAGATGCTCTTACACAAGCACTAACATACCTAGAATTAAACACACTCACCACATCCAGTATGGATGTAGATATTCAACACCTGGAACTACCATACAGCAACGACTGGAATATAAAATGATACAATCACTTTGCCAATTAATTTGGCAGATTCTTAAAAAATTCAACAGATAGCATTTATATGATTCAGCTATTCCACTCTTAGGTATTTTAATAGAAATGAAAGCTGTCCATCCAGTCAAAGACTTGCACATACCTTTTATTTTTTTTAAGATTTTATTTATTCAATATTAGAGAGAGGGGAAGGGAGAGAAAAAGAGAGGAAGAGAAAAACATTGACATTGATGTGAACCAGCGACCTTTAGGCTGGAGCTCAGATCACTGAGCCACACCGGCCAGGGCAAATTTATACAGAAATATTCCTAGCAGTCTTATTTAGTAAATATCAAAAGAATAGAATGAGCCCTGGCCGGTGTGGCTCAGTGGATTGAGTGTCGGCCTGCAGCAAAGAGTCGCCAGTTTGATTTCCAGTCAGGGCACATGCCTGGGTTGCAGGCTGGGTCCCCAGTGGGGAGCATGTGAGAGGCAACCACATACTGATGCTTCTCTCCTTCTCTTTCTCCCTTCCTGCCCTTCTCTCTAAAAATAAACAAGTAAAATTTAAAAAAAAAAAAAAAAAAAAAAAAAAAAAAAAAAAAAAAAACAAAAAAAAAACAAACTGGTAACCTTAAAAAAAAAAAAGAATAGAATGAGCAGAAGTCAAACCTTTGAGTGTTGTTTAAGAGAAAGAGGAGTTGTAGATAAATATTTAAAAGATCATGCCCTGTGGAGTGACCTCAACTGTGGTAATATTGGCTATGATATCTTCAGATCCTGCTGTATTCTAATACAGGCTCCAGACATTTTAAATCTTAGCAATAGCTAGCATTTTAAATTTTAACAGCAACTATAATTGGCAAGTATTATTATTCCCCCTTTTGCATAGCTAAAACTGAAACACAGATGTATTAAATAATTTTCCAAAGGTCATTCAACTGATCAATAATTAGACTACAAATTGAACCCTAATCTGTCTATTTTAGAACCAACCACGATCTTGCACTACTTCATTTCACTATGATAAGGCATTTTGAGAAATGACTGGAGGGTAGACTGTCTTGTCAGTTAGAAAATAAAATGATATTTTACAAAGAAAATACAAAAACAGCAAAATTCTTGTATATATTTTGCTAAAGAAAAGGCACGGGGAGATAATGTTATGAGCTGTAAGAAAATGAAATAGTACTTATTTTATTTTATTGTTGTTCAAGTACAGGTGTCTGCATTTCCCCCCCACTCCAGCCATCCCCACCTCCCTCCTCTGATTCCACACCCCCTTGGTTTTGTCCATGTGTCCTTTATAGTTGTTCTTGAAATAATACTTATGAAAAAAAATATTTAAAAGCAGAGGTCTTAGTATGTCTTCCATATAGAATCTCTAATCAACTGCGCCATCAGTGAAACAAAATACTTTCTGAGGCTCAAATTTCTTATCTATAAAATGGATACAAAAAAAGTTCTAAATCTTAAGTTATTTTAAAGATTTATGTTTTAAATAACAGAAATAAATAAGCAATGTAATGTATTTCTAGGTAAATAATATGAAGCTGAAATCAAAGGACAATTGGTTTTATAAAATAAATACACAATGTCAAAGATAAATATTAAATCCAAGACACATGGGGCTGTCAAGTAGGAAGTCTTTAACTGTAAAACAGCACATTCATTAGAATAGAGTAACTGGTTAAATTTGAGAGAAAAATATTTAGGAACAAATCGTATTAAGAATGTAAGCATTTTCTTCTAGAAGAATACAATTTACAACATATATAACTCAGAAAATAAAGTTTCTCTAAGGTTATACATTAATGCCCATTTGTTGAAACAATTGCAATGAATTTTTAAATTATAAACTATTAATTATTAAAAATAATTTTAAGACAAAAAATCATTAAACATATTAGTTTCATTTTGCTACTGTAACAAATTACCACACACTTAGCTGCTTAAAACAAAAAATATTTTCTCTTACAGTTCCAGAGTCCAGAACTCTGAAATCGGTTTCACTGGGCAAAAGTCAGTATTAACAAAGCTGCATTTCCTTCTGGAGATTCTAGGGACAACCTCTTTCTTTGCCTTTTCTAGTTCCCAGAGGCCACCTGCATTTCTTTCTCTTTTTTTTAAAGATTTTATTTATTTTTAGAGAAGGGGAAAAAGAGAGAAAAAGAGAGGGAAAGAAACATCAATGTGTGGTTGCTTCTCACACATCCCTTACTGGGAACCTGGCCCACAACCCAGGCATGTGCCCTGACTGGGAATTGACCTGGAGACCCTTTGCTTCACAGTCCAGAGCTCAATCCACTGAACCACACCAGCCAGGACCACCTGTATTTCTTGACTGATGATTCCTTCCTCACATCACTCCAACTTCTTGGCTTCATCATCATCACATCATGCACTACCCACTTCTGACCTTCTTGCTCCCCTCCTATTAGGACTTTTATTTATGGACCATCAGGATTACCCAGAATGCTTATGGGTTGAATTTTACCCACCAAAATCCATATGTTGGTTGAGTAGTAAACTCCAGTACTTTTTTTAGAAATTGGGTCATTGCATATGTAATTAATAAAGATGAGATCATTCAGATGGGCACTAATCCAGTACAATTGATAAAATAATCCTTATTTTTAAAAAGGGGAATTTGGACACAAGCATCAGGCACACAGGGAGAACAACATGTGAAGATAAAAGCAAGCATTGGGTGAAGTTTCTCTAGAACTGGAACACCTGAGAGGACCAACAAACCACCAGAAGTTAGGGAATAGCATAGATCAGATTGTCCCTCGCAATCCTCAGAAGGAATTTACCCTGCCAACAACTGGATCCAGACTTCCAGACTCCAGAACTGTGAGGCACTGACTTTCTTTTGTTTAAGCCACTCAGTTTGCAGTACTGTGTTACAGCAGTCTGAGCAAAGCACTAAAAAGATAATTTCCCACTGCAGATCTTAACTTAATCACACCTGGGAAATCCATTTCTGTATAAGGTAAACGTCATAAATTCCTGTGATGAGATAGTAGATATCTTTGTAGAGTACCACACCTTGTCAGTGTACCACACCACACTTGTTAAAGCATTTTGTACATTGGAGGGTGAGGGTTAAATAAAATCCCTTGGTTCAGGACTCAGTAATACTCATAGTACAAAGATCCAAGTCTCACGTGGATCATTTCTGGAACTTATTTGGACTATACCAATCTTCTGTGATATTTTACAGAGAAAAATTAAAGAAAATGCAGCTTGAAGAAGGCAATTTTTCTGTATCACGAAACTATTTCTTACCAAGGTTTTTACCTTGGTACTTTTGGCTTAATCCATTTTCCAGATTAAATACATTTCATGAACAAATAACTTTAAGAATAATAGGTAGTATAGCCTATTTGATTGCATTTCAGTAATAGTAATTTATAATTTATATCTCAAAAAGTGATCCAGCATTTTGCAGAGAAATAAAACTATTTACTGTTATAATATTGTACAATTATAGTAATTTCAGGTAGCTGTAATCTTTGCATATTATTTTGCATAATTTTATATTATGTACATAGAAAGTGTTCATATATTTTAGAAATACCAGAGAAGATCAATTCAGGAAACATTAATATAAACCTGTCAATAATATCACAGTATGGCAAGTTTTTTTCAGATTATATTTAATATATAATTTATTATTTTTTCATCTACAAACTTCTTTTCTAGATGGCCAGAATCTATAATCAAGACATCATTCACAGAAGAAAGCAGAAAATAGAAGCCACTGTAGGTATTTCAAGCAGAAAGGCATTTAATACAGAGAAGTAGGTGCTTATAAATGTATTAAAAGGTATGAAGATCAGAATTCAGGGTATTCTGTGGCATTGCAGCAATCAGGAATCTGTTGTCGCTAAGGAAGATACTGTCGAACTTTCTTTTTCAAACACCCAACTGAACATTAGATGCTGAAGTCAGGCTGCTGCCCGTCTTTCTAAATATTCATTGTTCTACTATATTGCTTGCCAAACTGCCACAGCAGCAAACATATAACCTCCACTTTTATCTTCCACCTCTGATGGAAGGTGAAAAAATGACCAGAGTTTAATTTGCATCTAGATCTCTAACTTCAAAGCAGGGAGCTTTTCACACTTTCTACCTAGAATGAAACTGAGATGTAATTTACCAGAGTTACCTAATTCCTGCCATTGAGGCAGAGAGAAAACTTGTACAAAACTGAGAAAAGGGAGAGGGGAAACCGAGACTATAATGAAACAGAGCAGCCATTTCCAAATTAATAGGGAACAGACATTTTATACAGAAAAAATTAATAATTACAGCATTTGCATGAAATTATAACTATTTTGTTCATCCCACCTAAAAATGCCTTAAAGGCAACACTCATAATTTCAGTTTATTGCACTCTAAAAATTCCTGAAAGTTAATGTAAATTATATGGTCCCAAGACACAACAAATCCATCATAAAATAGCATGGGATGTGGAATAGCTTAAAATACATTTGATCTTTGAAAATACTAGGTAGACAAAAAGAGAAAATGTATCTTTTAGTCATGTTTAAACGGCAAATTATTTGGAAATAATATTCTACCTTCTACTAAGTTAGGATTCTTTAAAGGCACACAAATTGAAATTTAAAACAGAAATTTAAAAAAGACTGCATTTATGCATTAGAAAACTTCAACTTTAGAGGCTTTATATATGTGTTGATTTAAGGATGCATTTAAAACACCAGGATATGGTTTGTCTTGATACCTTGGTTCATTCTTTCTCTCAGTTAACTTCATATCCAGAATCCATGAAATGGCCTTTAGTAATTTCAAATCGCATTTCACCCTACATCATGTAGATTCGTATTCATCAAAATATTAGGCTGAATCTCTCTTCTGATAGTCTCATTGTTACAGATGGAGAAAGAGAGAACTGAGTCAAAAGGCTCCCTCCCCATCTTGGTTCTTCTCTTGCTCCCAATAGAATAATTCAAGCAAGAGACAAACATGCATAGTGAAAATGAGGTGGCAAGTTTATTTACTGAACACATAGAAGCACAAAGCTGCAAACGAGCACCTGGCTAATCTAAATGCCACACTTACAGAGGAAATAAAGTTCTTAGTTAAGTTTGTTAGTAAATGTATTCTATATACTTAAGCCAAGGTTACAAGTGGATACTTAGCTAATGTAAATACGCAGACTATTAGGGTTCAGGAATTATATACCTTAGTCAACTTTTAGGTTCCCAGCCCTGTTTCCCTTCTGAATCTCGGGAATAACGTACAGCTACAAAGGCTTTCTTTCTCAGTCAGCAAAGTCTCTTTGTCATAAGGCCATTCTAAGTTTGTTACAAAATATAGAAACTATAAAAGAAAATGTTTGATTATCTAAAAATTTCTACATAGAGAAAAACATACATCCAAAAAGAGAAAAAATTATTAAATATTGGCAACACACATGAAAAAGACTAATAGGCAAATAGAAATAAAATTTCAAATCAAAGTCAAAATTATAAATATAAATAACCTGACATAAATGATATAACAATGAAATAGAGAAACTACAGCACACAATAATTACAGCAGAAAACTATTAGTAATTTACCATATCAGATTCAAACCATTACCCTTCACTTACCATGACAAGATTAAAAAGAGACAATATCGGAAAGAGTGTGGAAAATTCTATTTAAAAAAAAAAACTTTAGGATAGTGTCTTAATTTATTTAATGATTTTGGAAGGTGATCTGGAAGTGTCTATCAAAATTTTCAATGCACGGGTGTCATCCTGCAAACTAAAAGGTTGCCAGTTCCATTCCAGTTAGGACACAGGCCTGGCTGGCAGGTTCCACCCTCTGCTGAGGTGCCTATGAGAGGCAACCAATTGATGTTTCTTTCTCACATCAGTGTTTCTCTCCTCTTTTTATTCCCTCCTGCCCCCCTCTTTAGAATCAATAAAAGAAAAAAATTTTAAATAAAGTAATTTTTTCAATTCATGTATAATCCTTGACCCAACTTTTCCACCTGTAAAAATTCTGGCAGATATATTCAAATAAGCATATGCACAAATAACGTAATTAGTATTTATAGAAGGAAATATGAAAGAAACTTAGATGTCAATAAACTGGGCACTAGTTTAATAAATCATGATAAACTGATGCAATATTTTATTAGGTTGCCAAGAAGAAGAACAAAGTAATCATATATGCACTTTCAATAAAACATAATCAAAATAACTCTTCAATGGAAATAAGACAAAAGCACAAATAATTAGTATCACATGATCCATCTCAGTAAAAATATGTTTATATGTGTATATGTGAAGAAAAGCACCAAATTGTTAACAGTTATTACTTCTAGGAGATCCCATTTACTTACTTTGTTCAAGCCCATATTTTCTGACTCACATTTGTCTATAAAAATTGAGTGTAACTACAAACTTAAAAATCAATTATTTTTACAAAGTACATATGTTGATTAATTACAAAATCTTGGACAAGTTACTTAATCTTTAAGCTTCAGGCTTTTTATCTGTAAATTGGGGATAATGACTGATTCTGTACAGTTTGGAGGAGGACGAAATATGATATGTACTTAAAGTGATTACTATGGTGCCTGCAACATAGAAAGCACTCAATAAATGATTGCCATTATTTCAGCATTATTACCGATGTTATAGTGTTGAAATAAAATCTAAGGTTAGCAATATCATTTCAAGTTTTCTTATAAACAAATATACAGAGAGACACAATTATAATTGCAATTAATTTTTTGACAAAATAAACAGTACCTTTTATTGTATTCAGAAATAAATAAGCTAAGCTAAGAAAGCTTATTTATTTCTAATGGGTTTTCTCCACATTCATAACAGATTTAAGGCAGAGTTTATAAAATCATTAAAAATGTTTAAGAATTGATCATTACCTGGTAAATGAAGTTATACCAGTAGATAAATTTAAGTAGTCTGACTGCAGATGTTTTCATTCCTCATTCACCCTATAATTATCTAAATCTGCTGTAGAAAAATATAATTTGCTAAATAATGGCAAACTCCATTTTACTTTTGGATGAAGTGATATAGCGAAAATTATCTACCAGCTATGCTGGCACATGAGGTCACAAATCAAGATTCCCTCTCTACAGCTTATACCAAAGTGTGAATGAAGCAGGAGTTATGTGGTAAACCTGACCCCATGGCCGGCCTGATGACACACTCAGCAACAGAAAGTAACCTCACAGGGTGGTCTGATCACAGGTTCCTAATTGGGCAGGTCATGGTGGGCAGTCACATCCCAGGCCTAGAGTTTCCTTAGCAAAAGTTAGTCTTTACGCTTTTCCTGTCCACTATTCATGTGTATGTAGGTAACATGCTCTTTTTATTGAATTTCTTGGGGTGACATTAGTTAACACAATTATATAGGTTTCAGGTGTACAGTTCCATAGTGCAACATCTGTACATTGTGTTGCGTGTTCACCATCCTAAGTCAAGTCTCCTTCCATCACCATTTATTCCCTCTTTACCTCCTCCCACCCCGCTTTCCCTTTGGTAATCACCATTCTGTTATGTGTCTATGAGTTTTGTTTTTGTTTTTGTTTTTGTTTTTTCTTTGCTTAATCCCTCCACTTTTTCACCCAGCTCCCCCAACCCCCTCCAATCTGACAGCTGTCAGTCTGTTTTCCGTAACATGTGTTTAGAAAATGTCAGAGTAATTTTCTTTTCTAGACCTCTGGAAGCCACACCCACGGGCACCAGAGCACAAACCACAAGAACACAGGACCACAGAAGCCCTCATTGCTATCTTGTTTCCCACACACCGTCTCTATGTGCTGAAAAGTGAATTATTAACTATACTGAACCCACCAGTATAAAGAAAGTGTTTCTCCATTTTGCTTTTTATGCAGTTCTACAGATTCCTCACATTGCTTTCTCCCATCTCATTAATTAACCACCAGTGAATTTCATGTACCTTCTTTATGTTTTCTCCTTAGCTTCTAATGAATAAAGGGAACTGAAATAGTGTCATTCACCAGAGCATTTTCTCAGTCTCTTGAGATCTTGTTTCTGGCATGTCCACAAAAATTTGGCTCAAATAAACTGTTATTAACTTTTCTATAGCTTTGGGTGTTCTTTTCTTGACATAATATACTGCTCTATGCTAAAATTACTCAAACTAACTTCAATGAAAAGAAAATGTATGTGCATTTCAATTTATATGCTTCCTGTTCAGAAAATTGGTCAATATCTTAATACAATTACACTAACCTAGATTTTTTACCTAGATATTAAAATCCTCAGATCTTTCTCATTTTGAACTTCAAAATTTAAGCCAAGGAAGCTTTGGCAAGATAAACACTGCCTCCCTACTCAATAAAAGGCTTTTTATTCCATTCATGTCCTAGTATGCTGTTAAAATACCTGTGAATTACAAGTACAATGTAATTGTACTTACAGTAAATGATCTGGCAAAGTGTTGTTGAACAGTAAAGGACACAGAAATATTATGTCCTATTGTTACTATGAATAGAACCACCCAGACACCAATTAACATCTCATACTGTGATTACTTGTTATTGTTCTTGTTCCACTAATCAAACTTACATCTTCTTAGCTCGTATTTTGATTTCAAAAGGTATGCTAAGAAAAGATTAAATTTATCATGAATGCAAATAAATGTGAAACATACAAAGCTAATTAAGTTTACAACCACTGAGAATAATATGAAAAGGAAAATTAAATTGCTTTGCTTCAAGGAAAGTCTTTTAGGAACCATTTGTTGAGTAAACATAAAAGAATTTTTTAATGTTTCTTACAAAGTTGAAATTTAGCTTATGGTTTTACATATGACAATCATATTCATTTCCTTAAATTTTTAATATACAGTGACTATTGCCTTCATAACGTATTAGCATTGTGTGTTGATGGTGGAAGAGTGTGCAGAAGTATATTCATCAAACATTTAAATAAAGCTCTCACAATTTTTAAAGTTTATAGTGAAAAGATAACATCACATAGTGGGGACAAATACAATCTGAAAATAGGCAAAGCAAAAATTTATAGGAAAACAAATATACACTGAAAGTTTGGTGATAAAATAGCATTAACTAAGTAATGTTTTGACATTTGTGATAGTATAACAATTTATTCTATTTAAAAATATTCTCCTTCGGAGCTTATACCCTTTGC